>SKCR01038076.1:0-62190 GCA_019454045.1 Zanthoxylum bungeanum
TGGTCATACAGTGGGAATGGGCGGAATATAGGTAGATTCTGAGAAAATCAAGGCAATCACAGAAATGCCTGCACCGAAGACAGAAAAAGAAGTCATAGCATTATTGGGGAAGATTCAGTACATCAGTCGGTTCATCGCCAAGTTGACGTCAGTATGTGAGCCTATCTTCAAACTATTGAGAAAAGATCAGCCAGTGAAATTGAATGAACAGTGTCAGACAGCCTTCGACAAAATCATAGAGTACTTGGTAAAGCCTCCTGTATTGAAACCTCCGAGACCGGGCAGACCTTTGATATTGTATTTGGCTATAGAATCAGAAGCACTGGGGGCAATGATGGAACATGCTGATGAGACAGGGGTAGAACATGCAGTCTATTATCTGAGTAAGAAGATGCTCCCGTATGAGGCTCGATATCAGGAAGTTGAGAAGATCTGTCTTGCAATGGTATGGGCTTCCAAAAAATTACGGCATTATTTCCAGTCATACAAGATCCAAGTAGTGGCAAAGGAAAATCCTCTGAAGTATCTTCATTCGGTGCCTTCACTAGTGGGAAAATTGGGCAGATGGTTGGTATTGTTGACAGAGTTTGACATTGAGTATCTCACCTCCAAAGTGATCAAAGGGCGAGCAGTAGCAGAGTTTTTGGCATTGCAACCTGTTGAGGGGGATCAATATAAGTTTGAATTTCCAGATGAAGAGATCCAAGCAATAACAGTTCAGAGATGGAAGATGTATTTTGACGGAGTAGTGAATTACAAGGGAGCCGGAATTGGAATCGTGATAGTAACCCCCGAGGGAGAGACTTTGCCTTTGGCCAAGAGGTTGACATTCAGAGTGACTAACAACATGGCCGAGTATGAAGCATGTGCTTTTGGTTTGACGGCATTGATAGCCTTGAAGGCCGGGAGTGTGGAAGTCTACGGAGATTCTATGTTGGTAGTCCAGCAGATGCCAGGAGAATGGGAATTGAAAGAAAAACAATTGAAACCTTACCTTTTTTACCTCAGAAAATTGGCACAGGTTATCCCCGAGTGTAAGTTTCAGCACTTACCGAGAGAGGAGAATCAGGTGGCAGATGCATTGGCTACACTTGCAGCAACTTGGGAAAATCCAGAAAAGTTAGTGATGAGACCGTTGATACTGACAACAGCAAGCATACATGTTTATGAGATAGAAAGAATTCTGGAAGTTGAGGTCGACGACGGTAAACCTTGGTATTATGACATTCAGAGGTATCTGGAACATGGTGAACTCCCGGAAGGGGCAGGCAGAAAAGACAGAATAGTCATTCAGAAGTTAGCTTCCTAGTATGTGACTTTGAAAGGGGAACTGTACAAGAGGCAAGCAAACGGTATTCAGTTGAAGTGTTTGAGAAAAGAAGAAGCTCAGCATGTAATGGAAGAAATACACACTGGGGTATGTGGTCCGCACAAGAGCGGGTTGAATCTGTCCCGCAAGATAGTGAGACAAGGTTTTTATTGGTCAACCATGGAAACAGACTGCGCGAAGATGGTAAAGCATTGTCATGACTGTCAAGTACACGGTAATTTGAATCACTTACCACACACAGAATTGCACGGGTTGTCAGAGCCGTGGCCTTTCTCAGCATGGGGAATTGATATGATTGGAGAAATTCGACCAATGCATCGAATGGGCATCGCTTCATAGTAGTGGCCGTAGATTACTTCTCGAAGTGGGTGGAAGCCGAATCATTCCGCAATGTTACAGCAAAACAGATGGCAAAGTTTATAACTCGGAACCTCATTTGTCGGTATGGTATGCCGCATCATGTAGTGACAGACAACGGAGTTCAGTTTCAAGGAGAGACGAAGTCAATGTTACAGAGGTATGGGATAGGCCACCACAAGTCATCACCGTATAGGCCGCAGGCAAATGGGGCAGTTGAGGCAGCCAACAAGACTATAAAGACGATTTTAGCCAAGATGACAGAAAATTGCAGAGATTGGGCCGAGAAATTACCGTATGCTTTGTGGGGGTACAGAACATCAGTAAGAACGGCAACAGAGGCCACGTCTTACTCTTTGGTCTATGGAATGGAAGCAGTGTTACCAGTGAAAGTGGAAATACAGTCTATGAGGGTCTTAGCAGAAGCAGAATTACCGGAACCAGAATGGGCCGCACAGAGGTTTGATCAGTTAGCACTGTTGGATGAGAGGAGGACGAAGTCTTTGTATCACATGCAGTTGTATCAGAAGAGACTAGCCCGGGCATTCAACAAGAAAGTACGTCCCACCAAGATCAGAAAGGGTGATTTGGTACTTAAGCAGTCGAGGCCGTCGACGACAGATCCGAGAGGAAAATTCAGACCTAACTGGGAAGGACCTTACATAGTGCAGAAGGTAATGGGAAATGGAGCAGTGACGTTATCAGACTTGGAAGGAAACGAGTTCACTGAGCCGATCAACGTAGACAGATTGAAACAATACTTTTCCTGAAGGAGAAAGGACCTAGCAGTCACCTAAGGAATTGGCAGAAGACCTAACCCAACGGAGTAGGAAAATCATTCATGCATACACGTAACATTGCATTCTTTCCATGTTTGTTTTTGTGTTGCGTTCGCAGGTTCGAAGAAAAGAGAAAGCGGCAGAAATGAGCCAAACAGCGTCAACGCAGTTTCAGTTTTGGGGATGAGTCACAAGGGGCGAGGCCCACATCAGTATCAGTCTGGGGGCGAGGCCCACGTCAGTATCAGTCTGGGGCGAGGCCCACATTAGTATCAGCTTATGGGCGAGGCCCACTTTTGTCAGCGGTGTTGGGTCGAGGTGCCCAGGGTCGAGGTGCCCCCGTTGTCGGTTGTAGTTCCGGGATGCGTCCCAGGGTCGAGGTGCCCACTACATCATCAGTTTGAGGGCGAGGTCCCTATTGTCAGCGGTGTTGGGTCGAGGTGCCCAGGGTCGAGGTGTCCAGGGTCGAGGTGCCCCCGTTGTCGGTTGTAGTTCCGGGATGCGTCCTAGGGTCGAGGTGCCCACTACATCATCAGTTTGAGGGCGAGGTCCCTATTGTCAGCGGTATTGGGTCGAGGTGCCCAGGGTCGAGGTGCCCCCGTTGTCGGTTGTAGTTTCGGGATGCGTCCTAGGGTCGAGGTGCCCACTACATCATCAGTTTGAGGGCGAGGTCCCTATTGGCAGCGGTGTTGGGTCGAGGTGCCCAGGGTCGAGGTGCCCCCGTTGTCGGTTGTAGTTCCGGGATGCGTCCCAGGGTCGAGGTGCCCACTACATCATCAGATTGAGGGTGAGGTCCCTATTGTCAGCGGTATTGGGTCGAGGTACCCAGGGTCGAGGTGCCCCCATTGTCAGGTGCAGTTGGTGGGATGCGTCCCAGGATCGAGGTCCACTGCAGTACCAACTCAGTTCGAGGCAGCAGAGGAGCCCGGTAAGTGAAAATGCATTGCATAACTTTGATAGGATTGTTCAAAGTCACACACTGCACAAGTCCCATCAAAGTGGGGCAGACTGTAGGCATTGCATTTTTGCATGTGAAAACCCGATGATGAGTCTCAGTTGGAGGCAATACCTTTTAAGTCGGGAAGCCGCGGGAAACGGACGTCGGAAGGGAGGAGTCAAGAATTGACTCATATTCGGGTTAAGTTCGTTGGTTTAGCTTCGGGTTACTTGTTGGTTGTCCATTTTAAAAATTATTCCCGGCCCAAAATACTCACAAATCACCTAACCTCGGCCTAAAATCCCCGCGAGCCCCTTGGCCTTGAACTAAAATCCCCGCAAGCCCACACATCTGGCCCACACAAACCAAACCCACCAACCAAGGCCCACACGTCCCAACCAAGGCCCACACGCCCATTTACCTAATACACACCCAAATTAAATCAAATATTAAGTTAAATATTAATTAGATAATGTAATTAAATAAAATAATTAATTAAGTCATATACCAAATTAAATAAAACAAATAAAATCTAAATAATCACCTACCAAAATAATAAAAATACTTACACAAATTAAAGAAATTGCATGCCTAATAAAGATAAATCAAATATATTATATACCAAATTTAACAAATATCATGCCTAATTAAAATCAATCATAACAAATTAAATATTTTGTATTCCTAATCTAGCCAAGATTTGTCCCCCCTCAATCTAATCCTTTCCTTGTTGAATACCAAATCAAACCCTCATTTTAATGCCAAAATCCCTTCCTTGTGAGACAAGGAGTAGCCCTAACCTTTCTTTATATAAACAATCCCTAACCAAGACATGCACTCCCCTAGCTCATACACAAGACTTACACGAAAATCACAACACCAAGAGCCCTAGCCACTCACGGCAATAGCAAGAAAAAAAACACAAATAATTCTCTTCATCTCCCCCACTCCACAACCGAAAACAGCAGCCCCTAAACCTCCACACATCATCGAAAATACACCTCCAAACAACAGCCCCTTTCCACCGAAAACAGCAACCCCTACACCTCCTAAAACATGCCTGAACAGTAGCCCAAATCACCCCCAAAACAGCAGCCAAATCCTCTTAAAACAGTAACATAAAAACTGCATTTATAATCCTTAAAATAATCACACAAGACTGCACTAAAAACCCACAAAAAACACTCGAAACATTCCGTGGAAACGTCAAAACAGTGACCTGAATAGTGAGCAGAAAATACAGAGGAAACAACAGCAAAACGGAGTCAAAACAGTAGCTTGATCAGCGAAACAGTGAGGTAAAACGCAAACCAGTGAACCAGAAAAGTTACGGTGTGATAGCCCTTCCGACGGCCGTGAAACGCGAGCTCTAAAGTCGACATAAAAGGTTAGACCTGAGGGTATTTTCCAAATTCATTTTCTGTTTTATTTGTATTATTTATTGAGTATTTCTTGCATGATTGTTATGTTGAAATGCATGTTGTGGCCCTTGAGTAGATAAATATGCATTGATTATGAGATATGGTATGTTGTGGCTTTGGAATAAAACGAAAGATGTGTCAACTCTCGCTGTATATCAGATGGAAACCCGGACATAAATTTCATAGCCGATTCCGAATGGACGGTAGTATGATCTGTACTCGGGATACAACTCCACGTACCGCTTGAGTAAATGACACTTTCTTTTGTCTTATATTGCTTTGATTTATTTATTTTTCGTCATTTGAATTCTGCGTGTTACTTTTGTATGCATGATTCAATCGAGCGCATGGGCTTAGTAAGTGCGATGAAAGGTCCCCTATTTGGAGGGGTTAAAATCCTTTACCACGATGCTTTGCCGCACCGGTTGATGTGTGTTCGGTTGAATGCAAGATACGTTCAATCGGGCATACTAAGTTTGATATTATTGTTTTTTTAATTCTTTGTACGCATGATTCAATCGAGCGCATGGGCTTAGTAAGTGCGATGAAAGGTCCCCTATTTGGAGGGGTTAAAATCATTTACCACGATGCTTTGCCGCGCCGGTTGATGTGTGTTCAGTTGAATGCAAGATACGTTCAATCGGGCATACTACGTTTGGTATTATTGTTTTTAATTCTTTGTGTGCATCATTCAATCGAGCGCATGGGCTTAGTAAGTGCGATGAAAGGTCCCATATTTGGAGGGGTTAAAATCCTTTACCACGATGCTTTGCCGCGCCGGTTGGTGTGTGTTCGGTTGAATGCAAGATATGTTCAATCGGATATACTAAGTTTGATATAGTTATCTTTGTCTTTATACGCATTGTAATGAAAGGCGCATGTGCTTATTGCGTTGGATTAAAAGGCTCTCCATTTGGGGGAAGAAAAGCCTAAAAGGCTACCTTTACCACGATATTTGCCGTGTCTTTCATCTTTTGGTTGCATTATCTATCCCTGTCTTGGCTCGACCTATTGTCATTAGTATACCCATATCCTCACCACCTCATCTCACGTAACAGGCCTCACCCTTCACGCAATAACACAGCTCACAAAACCTCACACTGCCACCCAGACCTGCACGCCATAACACCCACGCTCACGTCCCATTCACTCACGCACACACTGCCCCCCTCACTCACGCACACACTGCCATTCACTCATGCGTACACAGCCCAGTACACTAACCTAATGCTCACCCACTGACTATCGCTAATTCCCTTCATTTGCCTTCATGCCCTAAACTACAAACAGTCCCCACACACTCAAATTATTCATGCAATTCGCCTGCCATTAAGTCGCTTACCACAAGCACAACTCCTCACGTCATAAAGCCAACTATACCATTCATGCATGTATTATGAAATCTCATATAGTCATTCTTATCTTTGTACGCATCATGATGGAAAGCATGTTTATCCCATTGGTTGCATCATTTACCTTTGTCTTGGCTTAACATATTACAATTCCTATATCCATGTCATGATAGCATTTGAGTATTATTTCTTGTGGTATATCGGATGGAAACCCAGACATAAATTTCGTAGCTGATTCCGAATGGACGGTAGTGCGGCTTGTACTTGGGATACAATTCCACGTACGACTTGGAAAAGTGCTAATATGTGTGCTTGTGTGGTTAGTGTGTGTGCCTGTGTCTTTCGTGAGTATAATATGCCAATGAAGTTGTATGTTCGTTGCTACTTTGATGTACTTTCAAACATGCAATCTTAGATGTGAAATGTATGTAAATTTAGGTGTAAGTTTTATCTTGTACATGTGAATTTAGAAGCATGATACTCTTGGAAATAAATGTTACTTAAACTTGATTAAATTATTACATAAATCCTTTCATTACAAGTGACATAAGTAAGGGACCATTCCGAACCCAACGGTTTGAGGTCTTCCCTTGCGAGGGGTGAGTGCGGCCTTAAATCTCATTTTCCCGGTTCACACCGGGTGGTGACTCCATTATTCTCCGGTTTAGTCCCCTGTGGCTACTCCGTACTCCCAACTAGGCCGTAAGCCTGGAACAGCATGCGTCGTCCAATTTATGTGTCCCACATAGGCCTTCCTTGGTCCATTTCTGAATCGTGCTCCATTTTTGGAGTGCCATTTTCGGCATCTGATGTGATAATGGTCCATTTCCGAACTGTGCTCCATTTCAGAGTGCCATTTTTGGTGTCTGATGTGATAGTGGTCCATTTCCGAATCGTGCTCCATTTTCGGAGTGCCATTTTCGGCGTCTGATGTGATAGTGGTCCATTTCCGAACCATGCTCCATTTTTGGAGTGCCATTTTTGGTGTCTGATGTGATAGTGGTCCATTTCCGAACCATGCTCCATTTTCGGAGTGCCATTTTCCTACAAAAGTCTTTGGTTGCCCCATGGGCCTGCTTATAGTTCCTTTCTGTCGATTCTCTCTAGGTGATTGCTCAGTTTCCTTTAGTCTTATTGCTCAAGTTCTCGATAAATCCCTTATTCGCGAGGTGGTTGACTGGTCGCCCCCAGACTCGATTTAGTTTTTTGCTCTTAGTTGCTTGCACTCGGCCAAAGTAGATCATATGATGTGAAGTTCCAAAACTGCTGATGATATGGGCCTCGACCCTGGGACTCATCCCAAAACTGATATCGATGCTGATGTGGGCCTCAACCCTGGGACTCATCCTAAAACTGATACTGATGTGGGCCTCGCCCCCAAACTGATACTGATGTGGATGTGGGCCTCAACCCTGGGACTCATCCCAAAACTGATACTGATGTAGGCCTCGCCCCCAAACTGATACTGATGTAGGCCTCGCCCAAGACTGATACTGATGCGGGCCTAGCCCCCCAAACCGATACTGATGTGGGCCTCGCCCCAGACTGATACTGATGTGGGCCTTGCCCTAGTCTGATACTGATGTGGGCCTCGCCCCCAGACTGATACCGATATGGGCCTTGCCCTCAGACTGATACTGATGCGGGCCTCGCCCCCAAACCGATACTGAGGTGGGCCTCACCCCAGATTGATACTGATGTGGGCCTCGCCCCCAAACCGATACTGATGTGGACCTCGCCTCCAGATTTATACTGATGTGGGCCTTGCCCCCAAAATGATACTGATGTGGGCCTCGCCCAAAAATGATACTGATGTGGGCCTCGCCCCCAGATTGATACTAACAATGTGATGGTTAATATTGTACTACCTCCCACGAGATAATCCTGATAGCTAAACATATTTTCGTCCTCAACGGATGCTTCGCATCGAAACCAGAGAATCTTCAAAGTACTTAATATACTCAAATCCGACCGTTTGAGTGCGTGATCTGAACTTGACTCCTAGTGTGTGTGTGCCAAGGCTCTGTCGCAGCTTAATTCTTAAGTAAGCCAACTCGATGATTTTGTCTTGGAGAATTGGATCGGTGGGTCTAACCAACCTAGTTGTCTTGATCATACTCTGTGATTACTTCTTCGTACTCAACATGATATGGTTTTCTTCTTTCTTTCTTTCGTCTCTTTCTTTTCTTTTTTCTTTCTTTTGAACTTTTTTTTTCTTTTTCTTTTTTTTCTTTCTTTTTATTTTTCCCACACACCTACCATTTAAGGTAGCATTTCTCCTCATGGTGGTCCTAATACTCGCCCATGGGTAGCTTCACGCTTATCGGTTATAGGTGGTCTATTTTTTCTTTTTTCTTTCCAGAGACTTTTCTTCGTTTCGAACCATATCATATATCGTAGCATAAGTAAACCAGGATGGACATCCAGGTAAACAGTCATTCACTGATTCGCCATCTTTTCAACTAGTCATCTCGACGACTACTTAGGCTTCTAAGATCCTCTAATTAAGTGCTCGCGAGTCTAATCAAGATCAACTACTCAAAATATCGGATGAGAGTACATCTCGCACTTATCATTTCTAAGGTTTCACCCTAAAGCAAACAATTTCATCATCGAACTTATGCCTAAC
The DNA here is from genome assembly GCA_019454045.1 of Zanthoxylum bungeanum. Lineage (NCBI taxonomy): Eukaryota > Viridiplantae > Streptophyta > Magnoliopsida > Sapindales > Rutaceae > Zanthoxylum > Zanthoxylum bungeanum. The sequence goes on from SKCR01038076.1 coordinate 8,806, forward strand.
TATTAAGGAATTAAAAACAATCTTTTTTTTTCCTTTTTTTCTTTTTTTTTCTTTTTTTTTGGGCCCACCATGGTCTTTCTATCCTTTCCGTATAGTTTTCTGTTCCTCGGTTTCCTTTTCCCGACATCCATGTTTGCTAAACTCTTTTTGACAAATCTTTTTTTTTCTTCTCTAACCCAACGGATATCTATGATGGCTTTTAAGACACATGGGTTAACATGATGCATGTATGCATGAGATGCATGAGATGCGTGCGATGCATGGAATATATAAGTCGGCCCATTATCATTTTAAAGCATTCAATCATACTATTGCGTGGTGCAAACTTGTCCCAGTTGAAAAGGCCCAACAGGTTTACACTTTTGCGATAACATGGCTAAACAACTTCAAATGATAAAAGGCCTAAACACAAGATGGCCCATTGGCATTTCAGAAGCTTTTGGCCCAATTGCCATAAAGCACGGACTCGTCCCAGTTTAAATGGCCCAACAAGCCCATACCTCATGACAAAAGGTCCAACTGGATCCAAATGACGATGGTCCTAAACGCAAATATAAGGGCATAGTTTCTATTGGTCCTACAACTATAGTTCATACGTGGGTTTATAGGGGTATATACAAAGGCTCTCGTCGACGAAGGGTTGCCCACGACTAGGTCTCCCCACTCAAGGGTCCAAGCGACCAAGTGAGCGCACCTTTTTTATACACTAAGGTACGTGCCAACGAGTTATGGTGCGTGACTGACTGTCAAATGGATTTCCCGTTGTAGATTCCCCAGAGGGAGGGCGGAGCGAACTCTCTTAAAAACCCAAGCCTCTTAGGCTCTTATCGCTTGGTGACAGGAATAAACAACGAGTCCTCCAAATTAGTCCATCACAATAAGCTACGAGTACATGATTATCCAGGTGCCTTCACAGCTTTTCCTTAGAGAAAGGTAGTGAATGAAGGAGGACACCAAACTATTACCTAGCCTTAAAAGTGCTTTGATTAAACCTCTTTAACCCACTGTAGACACGGTCAACTAAAACAAAAATCACAACATTACAAGACATTATTTCGGGGCCGATTCTCTATCCCCAGTGGAGTCACCAGACTGTAGGAAACAGAAATCGGCGACGATGTCCCGGGCTCGTAGGCCCGGTCGGGAGTACGGAATAGCCCGCGGGGGAACTAAATCGGAGAACTAAAATTGGAGTCGCCACCCGGTGTGAACCGGGAAAATGATTTAAGGCCGCACTCACCCCTCGCAAGGGAAGACCTCAAACCATTGGGTTCGGAATGGTCCCTTACTTATGCCACTTGTAATGAAATGATTTGTGCAATAATACGACCAAATCTCATGCAACACATACCAGATAATTTAAGCAACATGCAAGTTTGCACGCCCATAATTGTAAATGAAAAAATGAAGGCAAAATACATAATTCATGAACGTATTAAACAATAAAGTGCAATAATGTAACTGATAACAACTATAAAGGCATTAATAATAAAAGCGAGCACACAATCTCATGAGCATATCGAATAAATAAATGCGGAAATATAAACGGATGATAATTTCCTAAGCGTAAATAATGAAATGATGTGACTAATCATATGGTCTAAAAGAAGTCTGTGCACTGTATGTGCGTTCGTGTAGTGTTTGAAAATGTGTTCGAACGGTAAACAGAAGGTTCACGTTCGTATAGCGTTTGGAAACGCATTCGAACGAGGTAAGACCTGATGCGTGATAAAACAAAATAGATGCGCGTTCGAGTAGCGTTCGTAAATGCGTTTGAACTGAATGAGGCAGAATGCATACGTTCGTGTAGCGTTCGTAAACACGTTCGAACGGAATGAGGCAGAATGTATACGTTCGTGTAGCGTTCGTAAACGTGTTCGAACGGAATGAGGCAGAATACATACGTTCGTGTAGTGTTTCGAAACGTGTTCGAACGAGATTGCCAAAATGGTATCTGAAATGGCACAAACACATGCACAAATACACAATGTAGGACCTCGTGTGCCCGATGGAACACATTTCACATTCAATCAGAATCACCTTGTCCAGCGCGGCAAAACATCGTGGTAAAGGTATCCTTTAGGCATTTCCCTTGAATAGAGGACCTTTAATCCACCCTAGCTAGCTCATGCGCATTAAATCATCAATACATGAATAAACAAATAAATAATATGGGACCTTGTATGCCCGATTGAACACATTTGACGTTCAATCGAGTGTACCTCGTCCGGCGCAGCAAAACATCATGGTAAAGGTAGCTTTTAGGCATTTCCCTCGAATAGAGGACCTTTAATCCACCCTAGTTAGCCCATGCGCACTAGAATGCAATGCATGCGTAAATAAAGCAATGATATGCAAATGGTAAATGAAATAATAAAAGGCGCGGCAAAACATCGTGGTAAAGGTAGCCTTCAGGCATTTCCCTCGAATAGATGACCTTTAATCCACCCTAGTTAGCCCATGCGCATTATATTACAATGCATACAAATGAATGAGAATAATGTGGAACTCCGTATATCCGATTAAACATATCTCACATTCAATCAAACATACTTCGTCTGGCGTGGCAAAACATCGTGGTAAAGGTAGCCTTTAGGCATGTCCCTCGAATAGAGGACCTTTAATCCACCCTAGCTAGCTCATGCGCATTATATCATCATGCATAAATAAGTAACATGCAGAAAGTAATAACACACTAACGACTAAATCATTCTTAAAAATAAATAACATACTAACGACTAAATCATGATTAAAACGCAAGGTTGGATGAAACAAAACATGTGAATCTCTCAAGTGGTACGTGGCATTATATCCCGAGTGCAAACCGCAATACCTTCCATTCGGATTCGGCTACGGAATTTACATCCGGGTTTCCATCTGATATACCATAAGAGAGAACACATATTCCGTTCATCCAGAAATCACATCATGCACCAATCCACAATACTCATCCGAAATAAAGTACTAGAATAAATGAAAATAAAGGATAATAAATAAAGAAGGTGCCCTCAGGTCTAACCTCTTAAATTGTGTCTCGGAAGTGCGCTATGCGGTTGTCGGAAGGGTCGATGCTCCGCAACTCCTCTGGTTCACTGGTTCAACATTTTCCTTCGCTATTTCACTGTTTGGGCTGCTGTTTTCACTATGTTTCGCTGTTGTTTTCACTGTATTTTCTGGTCACTGTATTGAGGTAAATAGGGGACTGTTTCAGGGGCTGCTGGACAGTTTACGGGCAAATTTCATGATAAATTAGGGCTGTATGCGGCAATTTTCTGGATGCAGTTCAGGGCAGTGTGTGGCGGTAATTTGGGACAGTTTCTGGATGCAGTTTAAGGGTGGTTTGGAGGTAGTTTTTGTGTGCGTGAAGGAGGGCTAAATGAAGGTTAATTAGGCATGAAGTGGCTGAATGTTTGTGGCGTTTAGGGACGTGGTGAAGGCTTGCGTGCTGAATTGGTGAGGTGTGAGGGCTCATGTGTGGGGACATGTTTGAGGGCTTATGCGCTGAATTGGTGAGGTGTGAGGGCTGATTGTATAAGGGGTACGTGAGTGGGGTTGAAGGCATGTGGCGTTGAATGGGGCAATGTGTGTTGGCTGTGGGTGCGTGAAGGTTCTTGGTACGTGAGGACTATGTGGCTGTTTGCATGAGTGGGTGATGTGTCGATGCGTGAAGGAATGAGTGCAGTTTGACGTGAATGGCTTATGCTTGAGGCAGTTTGAGTGATGAAGAGGCAGGTTTTGTTTTCTTTTGTTTGTTTGAGAGTTGCCGAGTGAATGAGAGATCCAAGGGAGATGCTTTAGGGTTTCTTTTTGTATTTTCGTGAGAATGAGCTAGGGTTGAATGTGTTGGGTTTATGCTTCTTTTTATAGGCAATGGTTGGGGTTTACCTTGTGTGAAAAGGGAAAGGATTTGTGTAATTATGGGAGATATTTTTAATTAGTGTGTGATAAGGAAAAATCTTTTTAATTAGGGAGGTAATTTGTTTTAGTTAGGAAGATGATTATTGGGATTTGATTTCATTTCATTTAGTTTAGGCATGTTATTTATTTAATTCAGGAATGAGATTTGTTTTGATTTAATTTATTTTGATTTTATTTTAATTTGATTTAATTTAATTTTTGACATGTGTTTTAAATTATTATTGGATGTGATTTAATGGGCTTGGGCTAGGTGGGCGTGTGGCTTTGGTTTTGGGCTAGGTGGGCGTGTGGCTTTGGTTTTGGGCTAGGGATGTGTTTTATAACAGAGGTCCAACAAGCAAACCCAAAGCTAAACAAGCGAATTAAATCCAATAAGATGTCAATTCCTGACTCTTCCCTTCCGACGTCCGTTTCCCGCGACTTCCACAATTTAAAGAGGTAGTGTCTCCATGTGAGACTCATCATCGGGACTTACATGCAAAAATGCAGTGCCTACGGTTAGTAATCTAAAATAATCTATAAATAGCAAACAAAGCGGGTACTTTATATGCGATTTATCTATAATTATGTTCCATTCTATAATTGTATGGCGACCTTGATCCGGGATCATCCATGTGGAGACATGAAAATGGAGGCACCTCATATGATGTGATCATATAGGACTGGACTCAGATAGAAGTGAGCTTCTTATAATATCCGTTAAATAAAGAAATTCATTTCAATCTACTAGATGGTCATATATGGAATGATCTGAATCATGAGTGCACTACGAACTCCTGCATGACAGGCTATGTCCTTTGATTTACAAATGTGAGGTTAGTGTAGCAATCCCCACCAATAGATATGTACTTTGGGGGACATGGTTTAGTGTGTAGCTGGGGATGTTTTACATAGATATGGAATTCACTCTTTCTTGCGAGAAGTATATGAGTATCTTCCTTAAGGGTTGATTCGATACTTGAATGATTAAAGCACTCAAGTCTTTCTATTACAAATATAAAGATTAACATTCATAATTGTTTTGAATAAATCGTTCATTAGAGAATCAATGGTATTTAAGGTAAAAATAATTAGAGGGTATAATGAACATTATGACCTGGCTTTAATTATGAGATACTAGTGAAGGGTCAATCCGTATGTAATGACTATATCGATGGACACCGACGTGGTTTGGCTTAAATTATCTATATGCGGCAATGAGTTTTTAGTGGAATAACCCAAAGATACTAATTTAGAATATTTAATTAAAAGTTTAATTAATATTCTGAGATTATTGGAGCTCGGAACCGTAGGTCCATTTGGTCCCCGTGCTAGCTCCATATACTGTAGCACATTTAATATAATTGGATAATCCAATTATATACTCACATATGTATAATATATATTATTAATATGATTAATAATATTATTTTATCATACTTGAAACTATATGTTAAATTTAATATATGGTATTATATTAAATGATTATGTTATAATTATTTATTATATGTTATTAAGTTATATTATATATAAATAAAGAGTTTAATTTTTGAATTTCCAAAAATAGGTTTTTGAAAACTTTTGGTTGATTTTGGAAATTACACATTTTTTAAAAAGGTAATAACTCGATTATTTTTGTAACATCTTTTAACATTAAGTAAGTTTTGATGTTACCAAATTTTTTATTCAAAAAAAAGGGGTTGGTCGATTCTTGCTATAGAGGGAGGGCAATGGTTTGTTTTATTTTGGAAATAAAAACTCTAGGTATATAAAGAAAATGAGGTTTTCTTTGTGTCTAACCTATCTCATTCTAACCCTAGCCACCCTTTTCTTGTTCTAAGAATTCTCTTTGGTGTTGAAGAAAAAAAACAAGATCAAGGAACACCAAAACCAAAAACTTGTGTGACACTTTAATCTCTAAAAAGTTTAGAGATTTGTTTGTGAGCATAACCCACACTATATTCTGTTGGTAACGAGATATACCACGGAAGACTATTTGGTGTCAAAAAAAAAATTCATCATCTTCTTCTTAATACACCACACGATATTGAGTAATTTTATACTCATTGTCGCATACAACTTTGTGTAACGGGGCTCATTTTGTTTTGTTTTTAATCCAGAAAAATTAGGAAATATTAAGGAGTATTTTAAGACTGTTTTGGGCCGTTTTAATTGAAAAATCATACCTGAAACTTTTTTGGTGTAGGCGTAAATTAGGGGCTGTTTCAGGGGTGTGCTGGGCTTATTTTGGGTCCAAAGCAGTCCAGCTTTAAAAACATTGTTCGAGGGCTGAAATTTTGTTAAAAACAGAAGAAAAATTTCAGTGAAACAGCTGGTCATATTCTGCCAGGTGAAGGAAGGGCATAAAAAAATTTCAAGTCCGATCTCGGGTGCCTAACGTGTTTCCGCTGCGCTAGGAAAGTGGTTCCTACACAAATTAAACCCTACATATAAATAGGAAAAATGTTTTCTTTTTTACCCTGATCTCATTTTGTGAAACCCTAGCCACCATAGTTCTATTTTTTCACTCAAATAGTTGAAAGAAAAGAAAGAACAAGAAAAAAAACAACTTTTCTCTAAAGAGTTTAGAGATCAAGATTGTGAGTGAAGCCTACACTTCCTTTGGTTGGTAACGAGTCATAGTACGGAAGACTCATTTGAGATCAATTTGAAAACACATTTCTTTCTTCTCTCTGGGCAGTGTTTTTTTGTGTTTTTGTCCAAAAAAATTTGGGAATACAAATAGGTATTTTTTGGTCGTTGTAGGGCTGTTTTGGTGGAAATATTTGGACCCGAATCACTGCCCTTATACATGTAAAACATGGGTTATTTCTGAGTGAGTTGTGCGCGCGTATAGTATGCAAAATAGTCTAGATTTGAGCTGCTATTCCGGGGCTGAAAAATAGTCAAAAACAGAAGAAAAACAAGTCCAAAAGGGCTGGTCAGATTCAACATTCATAAGGGAGAGGGCATAAAATTTTCAAGGTCGAAGTATCATGGTTGTCGGCGTCATAAGCATAGCAGTAAACCCCACTTCACTAATACATCATGTTATATTTCTGTTATGGCTTTTTGAATAGGCTCCAACAGTCGAAATCCACGTCATATTTGGACGACCGAAATCGTGAGCTGTGATTGACCGAACCTTGGCGGAATGGTCATAACGACATAATTATATAGGCCAACTATAAATTGAGTCATTTTTCTCTTGATCAAACTTTTCCCCATGTCACATGTTGATCATCTAAAGAGTTCAAAACTTGCTTATCTAAACACTTAATTTTCTTAATATGCTCATTTAGAAGCTTTTGTATTAGTTGAAGTTTTGTTCTCCAGTTTTTTGTATCCAAGATCATCTTCAATCCCTTAAAGAAATATTGTAAAAGGTGTGATTGGAACTTGAAAGTTAATTGGGCCTTCTTCGAGCTTAGTAAAGAAGAGTGTAAAGGTATGGTTGACAACATTGAAGTTCAACTAGTATAAGTAATCCCCAAGTGGATGGCTTTGAGGCATGGATATAGGCGAGGTTGTAAAACCATATAAATATCATGTGCGTACAAATTCTCTAACCCTATTTCTTGCATTACTTTGATTATTTTATTATTGAGATATTAGTTGTGCCAAATTGATTAAATTTGAGATATTGTATTGTTGAGAACGTATTGGGGGATTTGAGTATTATATTGAATTGATAATTGAAAATATTAAACTTTGAATTTGTGAATTTGAAGTTATTTATATGTTGCAATTTTTACACCCCTCTTAACTTATTTAGGTCATACCCTATAAGGATTTCACCCAAAACAAGTGGCTTCCCCTGCTTTTAGGATCTATATTCTTGACCCAAAATAATAATTGCAGCAATTATAATCATGAATACCTGCTCATTTAGTTCATGTGAGTTGCCACTCTTAGCTTTCATCGGTGAGATCTTTCAACGGCTACCACATAAGTCATAAGCGGTGAGCCTCACGTGAAGCTTACTAATCCCACGTTTTAATTATACACACACGCACAAAAATGCAACTTACACATAAGAGTTGCTACATTTCCATGTTTGCCAAACCATGGAAGCTTTAAGGAATTTAGAAGATAAACTGAAGCTAACAACTCAAGAATCAATTATCTTACTTATATTCACGGCGGTCGCCGTCGCCGTTGTCGGGCTCTGCACAGCCACGGTACTAAAGAAAAAGAAGGAAGCAGAGGGAGATGATGACGGTCCAAGAAAGGCTGAGCCGAGTTGCAATTGGGCGTCCATTAAGAAAATGATACTGTTGGATTCATTAAGGTGGAGTGGAGCAAAGAAGTGGGAGGAAACAAGTATTGGCCGGGGTTGGAAAGACAAGGAGCCACCATTATTGCTTGCCCTGGAAGAAAGCTTGGAGGCTGGTGGTGTGGGGTGGCAGAGCCACAACTCCACGTCTCCGGTGTGGCAACGGCCGATACTTATGGGGGAGAAATGTGAGCTGCCAAGGTTTAGTGGTCTTATTCTTTATGATCAAAGTGGCAAGCCACTTGATCACTCTCTCAAGGAAACATCTCAAATGGATCATATTCACCAGGTGATATATATAACTTTTGCTTCATGTTGTAAAAATTGATTTGGAAATTGACAATATTCATGTTTTTACTTGCAGGAAAAACCAGCTGCTGTTGTGAGAACTACACTGAAGGACTTGCTGTAATCTCAATAGGTCTTTTTTTTTTTTTTTTTTAATAGAGAGAGTCTATAGTTTGAATCTGTGACAAAACAGATTATAAGTTGACCGCAAAGGAATTGATGTATTGGACTTTTTTTTTTTTTTGTTTTTGTTTTTGTTTTGTTTTTTGCTTTTCCAACTAGTTTGTATCTAAAGGGAGTAAGAGTTAAGTCGGGAATGTAATCCAAATTTCTTCTTGCTGAACCACCTGAATGGAAAAAAAATATACCACATCTCATCTAAATTATCTTTTGTTCACGTATACTTTCAATGCATGTCTGTCAATGAAATAAAAAATAATAATGCTTGGTGATCATCCCAATCCTACTGTCGAGGCACAGTGATTGATCATCCCAATCAATAATGCTTGGTCATCTCTCCATGTATTCAACACAGATGGAAAAGTTACTCAACTTCTCGATGTGTTCAAAATATGAATGGACTGGATTAACCCATCTAGATAACCTGATCCACGATACATATTCATATCCAATATTTAAGAATGATACAAAATGTTAAATAGTGTATGAACACAAATATATTATAATATTCATGCAGCGCATATGCACATACACACTCAAGACAAATAAAGGTAAGGACTTGAGAGAATTTTAAGTATCTGTTGGCAATTTTTGTTATAAAAAATATATGTTATTTACATTAAATTCCCAAGTCCCATAAGATGCACAGATCAGTGAGTCTTCTATGTTTTTACTTAGTCCGTACAATATCTACCGATACAAGAGTTCTGTTACCCGCAGTCTTAGAACTTTAGTTTCCACAAGAAGACCTACAATAAAAGAATATGTTCAGTCCTCCAGACTGATTCTAAGACATTGTTATTATTACTTAAGGGTTCTGTAGGTGTTATAGACATTATTAATATGTTCTCCCCTCTACTCACCTCTATTCTATTTATACCTCATATACTTCCAGGGAAAAATTAGCAACGTGGCTCTGATACCAGGCGCTGGGAGCTCCGCAACAGAACCTCCTCATACATCTCAAGACCAAGGCCTCCTTGGGTGCTTCCTCATATTTCTCAGAATGATACGTTCATATTGATATGCTCATGCCATTTCGGCAAGACACATGACGGCTCTCCATAGCCTTAAAGGTCCTCTGTGAGTACGCTCTTTTGCATATCGTTCTTATTGTATATCAAACTAATAGTATATGAGACGACTCTGATGTCTTAATAGTATAAATATTTTCTATTGTAGAGACTAGAAAAGGATCAAAATAAAGATATAGGAGAAAACGCCAATACCACAAGACCAATCATTTTCTAATGTGGAAGATCCCACAGAGGGCGAGCACAGAGCATACTTATGATCATCATGGAAAAGAAAGAGGGCTATGAGGCTTACTTAGAACTTTGGCTTTCGAGAAGAGAGAGAGAAGTTTAGTGAACACTCATGTGTAAGCAAACTTTAAGATATTATTGATTCAGGTTTCAGACTACCCAACTTGACTTACAAGAGAAAATCATCCTCTTTATATAAGCTAGATGGGGAAACACAAAAGAAAAACAAAACATCTAGGTAGGACATGACAAAGATGAACAACAACCACACATGTGGTTAACATAAATAAAGCAAAATTTAAAGCTAAAGTAAAGATGTTAAAACAAAAGCTGACTTTGAAAAAAACAAAAGCAAACAATGACAACTGCTTTTACAAAAGCAAAAATAATAATGCACAAAGTAACAAAACACAATAATTAAAGTAGCAAGTGAATAAAGTAACTAAGGCTGACGTGATTGGATAGGGTCATCTTCATACTGGTAATCTTCCCGCTGATGTTTTGCACGAGGAGACATGGGGATATCTCCATGGATAATCTAAGACTCAAGGCTGTGAGGATACTTAATCTTGTTGTATCCATAGATGATTGATAAGTGTGGTTTAAACCCACTTATTCGGGCATTCTTAGCTTGTTATTTTGTTATATTTCGAGATATTTAAATGTCATTTATAGTTTATTTCATGTTTTATTTGTAGGGACGTTAATACATGGATCTAGGAACAATTGCAAGTGTTTTGGGAACTTCCGGGAACATAGGATGAGCACGGGAGCATTGGCACCATGATACAGATTTTCAGGCGCCACGGCACCAAAATCACATACAAACTCCAGGGGAGTGGGCGCCATAGCGCCCTTGATAAATTGCAAAGGCGCCTTGACACCTAAATTAATTAACCAACAATGGCGCCAAGGCGCCTAGTGAAAAAGGTGGCGCCATGGCGCCACCAATTCCTTATACAAATGGCGCCATGGCGCCCCCATAAGCCAGCACTCGCCCATAGAATTTCCCGAGGGTTTGGCGCCGCGGCGCCCAAGCCCAGGCGCTGCGGAAGAAAAAAAAGTCAGATGCGATCCAGGAAATTAATTTTAGGGTTTTTAAGATCCCTAATGATACCCAAAGACTCTCAGCCTCCACTATAAATATAACAGTTCGTCCAGAATTAAAGAGGAGGCTAATACACAGCACAAAACACAAAAATAAATATTTTTAGAGATCCAAGGAGAGGATTGAAGAGCGACAAGAGGAGACGGAGGCTGTAACATCCGAGGAGGAAGAGATTCAATTCGGGTTTTATCTTCTTGTTTCTTTCTTAGAACTCTAATGATTTCCATTAGATTCATGATTTATTTATCATTATTTTTATCTTTTGTCATGAAATAACTCCTTAATTCTAAAGAATGGTGTAATCGATGCTTGAACCTTGCATTGTGTTTATCAATTTTGTTATGAAGTTTTATTAATTATTTATATTTTTTTGAGTTTAATGCTTCTTGATTGTTGGCCACAATTGAAGATGATGAATGTTTAGAATCTATCACTCGAGAGAGGGGATTTTGAATAGATCTAGAGAATATAACCTAGGATTTTATAGAGTTCGAGAGAATCTGTAGTCTTTTGAAGTCGTTAATATAGAATCACAAAGCGTAATGAGTTGTTAACTATTGGATTTCTATAGAGATATCGAAGTCTGTAGTTGATGATATATTCACTCGGCACTCGAGAGAGGGAGTGGATATTTTAGGAATCTTGACTTATAAATAATATAACTGAATAAGGATTAATTGGCATGACAAATACATAGGTGACAGCTAGGTGAAATCAGGATCCAGAATCTCTATCGTATTAGTTCCTCATATTTTATTGTTTTTATATTTATTTATTTACATAGATCTTTATTAACTATTTTCTAAATAAATTTAGGATTATCAATTGTAGTACTTAGTGCGAGTTAACGCGATCCCTGTGGGTTTGACACTCTAAACTCATTTATACTAAAACTTGACATCGTACACTTGCGGTACGATATAAAAATATCACAACAAGTTTTTGGCGCCGTTGCCGGGGATTGTTTGTTTAATTCACATTAATATTACTACAAAGTAATCTTAGCTTTAATTTAGAATTTTATTTTTATTTTTATTTTTATTTTTATTTTCTTTATTTCCTTTATTTTTCTCTTAAGTTTTATTTTTGTTTTTATTTCTTATTTTTTTATTTTTATTTTTGTTTTTGTTTTATTTTTTTCTTACGAGGTGAGTTTGAAAAGAAGCAATGGCAGATCATGTTAGTGCACTGATAGCTCAAGTATCGTCCCTCACGACTCATCTAGCAGTATTGACAAATCAAATGGGCCAACCGTCTATTGAAGCTGTTTCTGCTAATGGAATGCTTTTATCCAACAGAGGAGCAGGATTTGAACAAGTACAAGCTGAGCTGAAACCTTCCTTAGAAGACCTCATGAGCACGTTTGTAGCTACATCTTCAGAGAGGTTTGAGAAGAATGAGTCAATGCTAGATAACATCGAAACACGAATGGGCAATATAGAGGCAAATATGAAATCTTTAGAAGCGCAAATTGGGTTGCTTGTTCCTTCCATGGCCAATCAACAGACATGGGTGTTTCCGAGTGATACTGAAGTCAACCCCAAAGAGCAATGTCAAATCAGAACCTGTAGGAGTGGAAAAGAGTTTAGAGACACCTCTCAGGACTTAGGCAGTAAAGAAAATGAAATGGTATTTCAGGAGGAAACAGTAACAGAAGAAGAAAATAATGGTGAATTGATAATGAGAGGTCAAGATGAAGAAGTCACCTTCAGTGTTTTCAGGACCACGCCGAGTTCTCAATGTGATGCAGACTGTCACAGGGTAGATATAGTAGAAAAGGGAGTTGAAACCAGACAGGGTGAATCAGTATTTCAACAGCATATGAGCATAATGCAGCCATGCATAAAGGAAGATTCTCTGCAGATAAACCTGAAACCACTCCCAAAGCACCGTAAAAAGAGGAAAAGAAAGACCAGTGCTCACTTGGAGATGATCCCTGGAAGGTTAAAAAGGAAGTCAAGCCAATTTTGTCGAATGTGCAGTCCAGAATTTCCAACTAGGGGAAAATCTACATATCCTGGGGGACCATCTATGGATAAATTACCACAGCCTGCCAAGCTGTCTTTTTCATGTCATAAGAACCGGTGGATACCAAAGAACAAAGCAGATGAGATTACCCGGTTCACTACGTTTAAGCCACCATAACCATTTGGGTGGTTGCGTCTGGCTGAAGACGTTAAACTTAGCGCTAGCGGGGAGGCAACCTTGTATTTGTTTTATTATTATTTTCTTTATTTTTAATTTTTATTTCATTGTGTGCTATTTGTTTATTTATTCTTTTTTGCATGCTATTTTTGCAGGTAGCACGAGACACACAACGCCCGCGCAACCAAATTCTAACCAGCAGGAGCCTGATCAACTCTATGCACGGTAGTATTGTTCCTTAATCTGGTTTCTTTATATTTATCTTACATTGAGGACAATGCAAGTTTTAAGTTTGGGGGTGTGTGCATGTTGTCTACTTGTTATTTTTATTTATATAAAAAAAAAAATTGTTTATGTCCTATATAGTAAAGCATAAATCATGTGATGATATTGTTTGTTTATGGGTGAAATTTTAGAAACGATAAGTGCCCGATTTACTTTTATCTGATGCCTTGAATAATTGATCTATGTTAGACTCGTAAGCACTTAAAAATAGGTTTTTTAGCAGTGAAAACTTAAGTAGTTGATAAGGTGACTAGTTGAAGAAATTGCATGTCGATGAATGACTGTTTGCTTAGATATCTATCTTGAATTGCTAGTGTTATGAAGTGTGGTATAGCTAAAAAAGAAAAATATCTCTAAAGAAAGAAATTAAACTACCTATAACCGATAAGCGTGAAGCTACCCATGGGCGAGTATTAGGACCACCATGAGGAGAAATGCTACTTTAAAGGGTAGGTGAGTTGAAAAAAAAAGTGCAAAATGATAAAAGTAAAAGATACAAGAAAATAAAAGAAAAATCATACCATACTGAACACGAAATAAAGCAATTATAGAGCATAATTGAGATATCTAGGTTGGTTTGACCCATCGATTCTAATTTTTAAACGAAATCATTGAGTTGGCCTACTTAGGAGTCAAGCTGTGACCGAACCTTTAAACACACACACACACACCGTGAGTCTAACTTAGATAATTTATTCAAGAACTTGGATTCGAGTTGCAATTGCGTACTTTGAATGTTCTCTAATTTCATTTATAAGCTTTCTTTGAGGATATATTTATGTGCAACTATCGAGACTATGTTTTGTTATTAGTTTATATTTTTGCATGATTGTGTGTAAATGACGTTTATGGGTGTCGTTGCTGTAAGCCCTCATGAGACTATAACTCGTCCACTAAGGGTTTAAAGGCTTGTTGCATACGCTAAATGCAATCGTGATCCCTACGAAAATGGCTTAGTTAATTTAGTTATTTTTAATTATTTATTTGAATTTAGTTTTTATTTTTATCTTTTGCTCGGGACTAGAAAAACCTTAAGTTTGGGGGTATTTGATAAGTGTGGTTTATACCCACTTATTCGGGCATTCTTAGCTTGTTATTTTGTTATATTTCGAGATATTTAAATATCATTTATAGTTTATTTCATGTTTTATTTGTAGGGGCATTAATACATGGATCTGGGAACAATTGCAAGTGTTTTGGGAACTTCCGGGAACACAGGATGAGCACGGGAGTATTGGCACCATGATACAGATTGTCAGGCGCCACGGCACCAAAATCACAAACAAACTCTAGGGGAGTGGGCGCCATAGCGCCCTTGATAAATTACAAAGGCGTCTTGGCGCCTAAATTAATTAACCAACAATGGCGCCAAGGCGCCTAGTGAAAAAGGTGGCGCCATGGCGCCACCAATTCCTTATACAAATGGCATCATGGCGCCCCCATAAGCCAGCACTCGCCCATAGAATTTCCCGATGGTTTGGAGCCGCGGCGCCCAAGCCCAGGCGCCGCGGCGCTGCGGAAGAAAAAAAAGTCAGATGCGATCCAGGAAATTAATTTTAGGGTTTTTAAGATCCCTAATGATACCCAAAGACTCCCAGCCTCCACTATAAATATAACAGTTCGTCCAGAATTAAAGAGGAGGCTAATACACAGCACAAAACACAGAAATAAATATTTTTAGAGATCCAATGAGAGGATTGAAGAGCAACAAGAGGAGACGGAGGCTGTAACATCCGAGGAGGAAGAGATTCAATTCGGGTTTTATCTTCTTGTTTCTTTCTTAGAAATCTAATGATTTCCATTAGATTTATGATTTATTTATCATTATTTTTATCTTTTGTCATGAACTAACTCCTTAATTCTGGAGAATGGTGTAATCGATGCTTGAACCTTGCATTGTGTTTATCAATTTTGTTATGAAGTTTTATTAATTTATTTATATTTTTTTGAGTTTAATGCTTCTTGATTGTTGGCCACAATTGAAGATGATGAATGTTTAGAATCTATCACTCGAGAGAGGGGATTTTGAATAGATCTAGAGAATATAACCTAGGATTTTATAGAGTTCGAAAGAATCTGTAGTCTTTTGAAGTCGTTAATATAGAATCACAAAGCGTAATGAGTTGTTAACTATTGGATTTCTATAGAGATATCGAAGTCTGTAGTTGATGATATTTTCACTCGGCACTCGAGAGAGGGAGTGGATATTTTAGGAATCTTGACTTATAAATAATATAACTGAATAAGGATTAATTGGCATGACAAATACATAGGTGACAGTTAGGTGAAATCAGGATCCAGAATCTCTATCGTATTAGTTCCTCATATTTTATTATTTTTATATTTTATTTATTTACATAGATCTTTATTAATTATTTTCTAAATAAAGTTAGGATTATCAATTGTAGTACTTAGTGTGAGTTAACGCAATCCATGTGGGTTCGACACTCTAAACTCATTTATACTAAAACTTGACACCGTACACTTGCGGTACGATATAAAAATATCACAACAATGATACAGTGAGAAGATTCTTCAATTGTAATAAAAATATGCCAGGCTTTATCAACCTTATAAAATTCAAGGCTCCGTCGAACGGAGTGTGTAGAAAGAGCACGAATGTCACATGAGTGACGGAAGGTAAGCTATAGGGGAAAAATACAGTGATAGCCAAGATAGACGAGAATTTTTGGCCTTGCTGGCCAGTTGACAAGTCTTCAATCAGTAAGGTGGTGTGATGGCATAACTCAAACAATATGAATTGGATGAAAGACAAATGAATAATCATCTGTTCATTATGGAGAGACTGTCTCAATCCAAATTGTTATACTTCTGTGACGCTTGTACCATCTGAATAAGATTTCAAGAAGATTAGGTGGGAGATCAAAACGACAAGTTGTATCAATACCCGAATTGTTGGGTTGACTAGGACTTTGCCATAAAACAAAGCCGTCAAGAAAACCATCATCTCCAAGGTTTCATTTGCAGTGTTGAAAGAACTTATTAATGAATATTGTCAAGTGGAAAGTGTCATAACCACTTCTTGAAGCTAGTGGGAGTCCTCTGTAGAATATCTTATGTGATTTCTTTAGGCAAAAGAGCTGAGGATTTTTCATCAAGACTGTCATAAACTTCTGACCGTAAATTGTTCACATATTCGAGATCAATATTGGCTCGATCAAGTACCAGCCAATGAAAGATTTTTACATGAGCGTTTGTCTTAGCGTTTTGATCATAAAGATTGAATAAAAAATAAACAATATTGGATGCCATGAGGGAAACACACAGACTTAGAATGATCTTAAGATCTTCATGTATTCTTATATAGTGGGGATCAATGGCAATTCCTCTGTGGAGAAGGAAAATTCATAGTGTCCATGCATGTAGAGAATTGGCAATGTATGTCCTTGATATGGCATTGATATGACGTAAAGTAAGAATCTTTAAAGAATGAGGATTTTGTGTGATATATTTTAGATTCTTTGCAGCTGTTGTCTGGGTAGGCCCCCAAGGTGGGGCTCTCTTCTTTAAGAGGCCGGATAGCTGGCTTATATCTTTAGACACATGTGACAGGAACATCTTGACATAATTTACAATCCCAATGAATTGTTGGATCTACTTTCTGGACATTTGGTTATCAAGGAATCGTAAACTTTCCTGTGCAATGTGTGGACCACGCTGGTATTTTCCGTCTTGGAAATGCATCTCGAGGAAGTCAATACTGGACTGACCAATATGAATCTTCTTTTCAGATAACATGATACCATGGGTTTGGACTATGGACTCAAACTGTTCAAGAAATTGATAATGGGCTTTTGGATCTTTTGAGAACAGTATGATATCATCAATGTATATGAGAGCACTGTGTAAGATGGGCTCAAATATACAGGTCATGGCCTTTTGAAAGATAAATGGGGCTACTTTGAGACTAATAGGCATAACAGCCCATTGGTAATGTGCATTGGGAATGCATAAAGTAGTTTTGTACCTATCCACTAGATCAATACCAAGTTGCCAAAATTCGGCTTTCAAGTCAAACTTTTAGAAAATACAGTCATCAATAAGGTGGATAAAAAGAGAATTGATTTTTGGTAAATGAAACATGTCATCTTATAGAAAGTGATTGAGAGGCTTGTAGTCGATGACTAGTCTCTTCTTTCTCGAACAATCTCATATCTCTTTTCTACGTAAATAGCTTGGCACGCCCAACTTGACTTGGTAGGCTCTATCAAGCCTTATTTTAACAGGTCATTGCACTATTGTTGTGCAAGTGCTAAATCAGAAGGTGTCATCCCCGGATGTGTTGCTTTAATAGGGTTGATGTCTTCATTATGTTTGAAGGGTAACTTAATAAAAGAAATTTTGATTTTTCCATAAAGGTGTTGGATGGTTGAATTGTGAGTGAGAGTTACAACGAGAAGTGAGAAGCTTGTTGGAGATGACTGAATAGTCAGAAGGAGCTTCTGAGAGAGCAAACAGTTTAAAGATAGTAGTGAATGTCTTAACTTAATGTTTAAAATGAATACTGTAGGCACTGCATTTTTGCATATCAGCCCTATGATGAGCCTCGTATGGAGGCACGACTTTTTAGTTGCGGAAGCTGCGGAAAGCGGTCGTCGGAAGGGAAGAGTCAAGAATTGACTTTTTGTGGATTTTATTCGCTTGTTTTGCTTCGGGTTCGTCGTCGCCTTTTCCTTTTCAAAATCATCATTCACTCGGAACCTTATCCTCGCTCTTTCTCACATCTATTTTCTCTCTCTAATTTTCCTTGCTTGTGACCCTTCAACTTCCATGCAAAATTAAAATTCACCAACCAATTAAATTAATTTGAATTAAATTAAATCATTAAAAATTACCAACAAATTAAATAATAATTTTAACATAAATAACGGAGAATTAAAACACAAAATGAAACACACACCATTTCACAAATTAAAATAATTAACCAAACCCCACACAAATAAAATAATTCCACTAAACATAAATAAAAAATACAAACCAAAGCCAAAAGCCCACAACTCCCACGTGAACAAACCAAAACCAAACACAAATTACCATATACCCATACACTGCTAACCCATGCACTGCCCATTCTTTCCTCCATGCATTACCCATCCACCTCTATTATTTTCCCTCCACTCACGCATTTACCAGCCCTCACGCCATAAGCAATCCCTTCCCAAAAAAAAAGAACCAAATCCACTGCCCATTTTGCCTTCACCAGCCTTCACTCCTCACGTCTGCCTACTGCTCACTCAACAAGCACACAAATGATGACACCCTACGCAGCCCCCTCATGAAAAACAAAAACCTTGGCTCCCTTTCACCAGCCGAGCTTAACGCCCATTTACCCTCCATTGAGTCAGCCGAACCCTTCATCAAACTACTCCCCTCTCACTCAGCCATGACCTTCACTGCACATCATCATCAACGCCCCTCCCTGCTTGAACCCCACGGCCAAGCTCACCACCATCATCTTCAACCATCCACACCCTTCACCGCCATGAAACCCTAACTCAGCCCTAAGCTCATGCCAATACAGCCTCTCTAAGCACTGCCCGCACAGCCTTCACAAACAGCCCTGGAGATTGCCCACCAACTGACCACAACACAGCCATCAAACTCAGCGCACCATAAGCCCTTCATCACCTTCACACACAGCTCCTTCCACCTTAAAAAATAACCCTAGCTAGCACGCCTCCAACTCTCTCTCTCGGGGGATGAAACCCTAAGGAGCAACTCCCTCACGTCTCTCCCTTCACAAGCAACACACAGCTCACACATACGGCAACAAGCAGCCCACGATCAGTAAACCAGAGCCCTAATCTCGATCCAAAAGACGCACACAGCAGCTCACGACACAGCCCCCACATCCCTCTTCTCAGTAACTCAACTCACTATCATCACCACCATCAAACGCCCGACCTTGACGCCCCTTCGCACTGCCAGGACCTTCACGCTCAGCTCATGAAGCTACCCTATTCACGTCCCTAAACCAACAAACACCCCACTGCACGCAGCCCACTCACTGCCCTTGACCAGCCGTGAATCACCTCCACGACCACACACTGGCCTGAAACTCACGCACACACATATCGCCCAGTTCAGCTCATCATCTATCCTCCTGCACATCATCAACCCACTGAACGCAGCAAACAGAGAACATCAACACCCTCCTGATCAGCCCCTCCACCGAACTGAAGAACTCACGGCACCGTCAATAACCCATCACTGCCTCACGATCAGTTCACGACCAGCCGCCTTTCATTCACGCCTTTACCCTCTTTCACCTGCAACACACACGAACTGAACACACTCAGCACAGTTCACGCCCTCAACAAGCTCTCGGCCATGCAAATAAACCTCACTCAAACAACCCATAAACCCTAATGTCATAGCTATGACTTCAAGCCTCAAACTAACGTTAACAAGCAGAGCATAAACCCTCAAGCCAGCAGTCCCTTAGCCACGCACACTGCCCATACGCCCCCATGCGCATGTTCCCCCTGAAACCAGCCCCATGCATACGTAAGACTGGCCCAAAGAAACCCTAAAACAATACTGAAACTTTGCCCAAAACAGTGACCAAAATAACCAAGAGAGAGAAAGAGAATTTGAGTTGAAAAAGAGAGAAAACAGCGAGTGAAAATAACAGAAAAGTACAGAAAAATCATGAGTGGAAATAACGAGTGAAACGGCAAAAACGGCGAGTTGAAACTGTGAGAATACAGATAAAACGGTAAACTGTAACCGCGGGTAAAAACAGTGAAAACGGCAGAAACAGCGGATCCGTTGAAAACGGACAAAACATTGAAAACGGCGAACCCGGACAAAATAGCGGAAAAATCGCATCAGTGAGAACAGTGGAATGATAACCCCTTCCGGCACCGCAGAACGCACTCCCGGACAGCGACTAAAAGGTAAGACCTGAGGGCACCCTTTGTTACTTTACTGTTACGGACGCGGCGTATTCGATTGACGTCAGATACGTCTAATCAGGTATGCGAGGTCCTACATTAATAGTGGCCAAGTTACTGGCCCACATGTTTATTTTTGTATTTGTTATGTTATGAAAACTCATTTTCGAAGCATGTAAATTTAAATGTAAGATTTATTTTTATGAATGTGAATTAGGTTGAATTATCATTGTACATGTATGTTAAGTAGTTTTGATTAATATTGCACAAATCACAAACATTATAAGATGAAATAAAGTAAGAGACCATTCCGAACCCAAAGGTTTGAGGTCTTCTCTTGCGAGGGGTGAGTGCGGCCTTAAATCTCATTTTCCCGGCTCACACCGGGTGGCGACTCCATGTTATTTCGTACTTCTCAACTAGGCCGCCAGCCTAGGACAGGGTCGCCCAGGTCCTGTTGTCTACAAATACCATCAGGAAAGATTTGAAGCTTTTTAGCTTGATGATAAACATCAAAACCAATAAGTACATCTTTATCAGAAAGATTAGTTCCTAAAACTGTTGTCCATACTATGCACTCTGTGAAGAACTGAATACTAATAGGCCTTCTGGTAATGATATCATTTCTTAAAACTTTTCCATCTGCAACCTTAAAATATTCATGATGTTCTTTCCAAAATTGTTGTGGAAAACTGCAGGGTTCATCATACTTCTGTGAGCACCAGTATCAATAAAACCAATCAAGGATTAGGTGGGTCATATTTGGATGGAAGGATTTGAATTTGGAACAATAAAATAAGAATGGTTTTTTGGATTGTGAGGGTGGATGAAAGGTTACAAGGTTGAGAATAATAGGCAGGGATGTAATCAGAAAACTCATCTTCAGTGGATGTTTCTGAATCTGAAGAAAGATAAGCAATGGCAAAGACTATGTCTGGAGTGGATTCTTCTTGTTCAAAGAACAATGATTCAATTTCAACATCCTCAAGGTCGAGAAGTGTGCTCTGATGAATTTGATCAATTAGCTTAGCTGTCTTGTCTGGCTTGTTAGGATAATTTTTGGAGAAATGCCATTTCTTCTCACAGATGAAACATTTGTTGGATGTCTTTCATTGGCCACAAAATTATTTCTTCTTGAAAAACTTAAACTTTCGTTTGAAGTCCTTCTTCTTTTTAAACTTCTTAACTTTCTTGCCATACTTCTGAAAATAGAACTTCATCTTGGATGGACAAGTGTAGTTCTTAACTTTGAATTTGATCTCAAGATAAGACTTTTGGCAAGTTGTCTTCAAAGGCTTTCGCTGTTCAAGCATCATCTTGAACATGTCTTGATTTTCACATAGCCTTTCACAAGCTAAGAGAGCCATCTGATGGAGTTCTCCTAGAGAAATATCTTTCATTTCTCTTTTAATCTGAAGAATAGTTCTTTGAATCTCTAGCTGTAACTCAATCAATAAAGAAGTAACATATGTATGTCAAAGGATGGCATCATTCACGCCATTCAGAAGGTGATACTTCTGGGACATATGCTGGTAATGGAAATCCAAGTCTTTTATTTTCAACGAATAATATTTCATATGAAAATAGTCTTTTCTCAACTGTTTGTCAATGACTGAAACATCTCCAAAGAACTCCATGTGAATTAATCTGAGGGCAAAGTCTGTGGACTCATACTAAATGAACTACATCTGTCTGTAAGCTCCAAGAGCTTGAAACCAATCTCTAAGAGATCCTGTGAATCTAGTATAGAACACTTTAAGTACTTTTTTTAGAGTCGTATTTGGCTTGGTCATCTGTAAATCAATCCAAGCAGCCATTTCATTGATTTTGTCACTCCATTTGGATGGTGGAAGACCATCAAAGGTAAACCATGGACCACTCGCAGGTTTAGTTGGTTCTTTTGGCGGCGCCTGTTCTTTCATGTGTTTATCTGGTTCTTCTTTTGTGTAAGTCTACTGCTGAGTATGCTAAGTATTGGAACCAGTGGAAGATGCCAGAAGCAAGGTTATGATATCAGCAAGATCTTTCTCAGAATCATAAGTCTAAGACTGAGACGTAATTGACATTTCTTCTTAAGCTGATTCAGATATTTCCTCTTATGATTAGGTTTCATCAACAAGTTGAAGACAAGCTAGTTCATGAATGAACTTGATAGGTTCGGGAATAGGTTCAAGAACATGTTCTTTAACAAGTTGTAAAGTTAATTGGTCTAGTGGTTGATGTGGTAAGGTATAAGGAATGTCTTATAACGAGGTGGTGGATTTCTGGTGTTTAGGTTGTGGTTATGTAGACGGTTCTGCTTCCATTCTAGAGGAAGAAGCATGTGAAAGAATAGGTCTGGTTCTTTGTGGTCGCGGAGTTTACAAATCTCAGAAAATCTTGTGGGTCATTTTGAAAGATTTAGGTGATTCTAGAAATATCGATGGTTGGTAAAATATATTGTATGTAGTGGTTGGAAAGGTCGGGAACATAGTATTTGATTGTAGAAAGAAGGTTGGTTGTTGTGGAACCATGTATGCCTCAATTCTCACTAGTTCAGTTTTTAATCTTTTGATCTTAGCTTCCTTTTGGTTAAACTCATAACCAAAATTCCTTTGTTGTAGCATTTTTCAAAGATCTGCGTCTAGCTAAGCAACTTGTCGTTGAAGCTTATTGTAAAGCTGCCGAACTTGTGCAGCAAAGCTATCAACCTTTTTCTTCTTGAGCTTTTGTTCTTGTGACAACCGCATCCATCTTTGCATCAATCCTTTACAAAATGATATTTTAAGCTCTGGCATTCTGAGTCTACCAGTTCAAAACAGTTTCAAACTGTTGCGGTTCTTCTGTTTGACCATTTGGCATAACAGTAGTTCTCAACACCAACGGTTTAGAAACCATTTTCAATTATGGAACTGTCTGTTTCGACAAAGATGGGAATTTTACATGATATGATGTCGATTCTTGCTGGAACATCATGCACGATTGAACAGGTTGAAGAGTTGGTGGTTTGATTAGCTCAGGTTTGATCTTACTTCGTTCTTCATCTTCACAAAGTATTTCTAAAGCTCTCTGGTATATAGGCAAAAGTCTTTCCTTCCTTTCCTTTTCAAGTACCCAAGGTTGGATACCAGCCCAAGGACTAGGACTGTCTAGGTCCTCTCTCTTGCGAGGTTTTTGTGGTCTACAAGGAGAATGAATCTTTTTAGATTTTTTTCTCCTTCTGCGAGAAGCGCCATCATCATCATCAAGGCATGTGCAATCTAGATCACGCATATGGGCTTCAGGAAGATCCCATATGAAATGATCGTTGATCTTATCTGTGTACACCAGAGATCCATCAGGTAAATGGAGTGAACAAGAATCCCAACTCCTCATGGACATGCAGCTGGAGTGATCATTGAACACAACAAAGTCGATTCGGTTAGGCTGGATGTATTGGGTCTGTCTGGCTAGTAAGAAGTATTGGGCCTGGAGAAAATGGTTTTGACAATTCCATCATTTTGTCGGTGGAAACTGGATTCAGCTGTTTGGATAGGCTCAGTTTTCTGGATAAACTTTGCATAGTTGGTTAGTCACTCTAAAGGCATAAGCTGCTAAAGCTCATCCTTTAAAATTTGTTTGGGAATCTGGATGATGATAGGTATGGCTTATGTGCCTCCTATAATCATTAAGGCATCAGAGGAATTATGGATTTGGAGATCAATGGAATGATTTTGTAGTCGGTAGATTGTATGGTGGTGAAGGGTAGCGATAATGGAATATGGGGTCAAATTGGCTCTAGAGATCTAGATCTGGACTTTTATGGGTGAAGTAAGGTTGGGATATTTTAGGGACATGTTGAAGTTTGGGTAAAAGGTTAAGATCACACTTCCAGCATGTAAAGTTGTAAGGACTGTCTCGATCACCGCATGTTGATACTTGAAATATCTTGTGTCTAGCAAAACTAGTTTAGCAGGTAAACCTCTTATGCCATGGAGAGTAAAAAGTAAGATGAACTGCACCAAAATGAAGGTGGGTATAACCTTCTATTTTCCAACCAGAGATCAGATCTGGAAGAATCTCGAGAGTGACATATTGTTCTTATGATATAGCTTTCAAGGAACACTGGTCCAATATGAAGGACTAAATATACTCTTTTGTTGTGGGTCTTCTAGGGGAAACTAAAGTTCTAACAATACAGGTAATTGAACTCTTGTGTCGGTAGATATTGTACGGACTAAGTAAAGGCATAGAAGAATCACCGATCTAGTGTTCTTATGAACTGAATGTTACATGAACTCCAACACTTAAAAGAAAACTAGAAGGATACAACAACTCTAAAAAACGGAGAGAAATCTAAAAACACTCGACTTTAGAGAAAATTGAGAAAGCTCTCAACTTTTTGGTGTCTTTAGAATGAGAATGAAGCCCTCATTTCATAGTAGTTAAGGGAGACAAATCACTAAATGCCACCATAAATTAGTGTGGGGTTAAATGGTTACAAAACCATTCAAATTGTTTGGGGCTACAAACCATTCATATTTGGTATCAATATTGAAACCCTAGTCTCTGGATATGATACCAATATCACTAATATCGAAGCTTTTGTTCACTGTAAATCTACAATTCAAGATATATATTTATTGGCTTTGACTGTAGATCTATAATGAATAAAGTATCGTTGTGTATAGTTGGAGCTGATAATTCTAATAGTATCAAATATAATGTATAAATGTATTGGAATACGACAGTTGTCGGTGACTTTCACGGTTGCCAATCACAGAGCCCTCCATGAATCGAGTCAAGAGAGAAATTAGGGTTTTTGATTCGTGTGTGTGAGAGAAAACGAGGAGGAGAGGAAAGAGAAAGTGAGATGAGGGAGGAGGAAAACGGCATGTCGTTTTGGGGATTGAATTCATTGGGGAAATTAATAAAGGAGATTTTGAGGATATATAATCTAAAGGGCAAAAAAGAAAGGTAGGGTTTGACGATGGTGGCAGATTACTTTTATATTAATAAATAAATTTACAAATAAATATCATCATTCAATAATATAATATCTCTATTATTAGACTCGGCCACGGTTCCGGTTCGGAACCGGAACCGAACCGGAATGGGACCGGTTCTGTTGGGGTTCCACCCCAACTCGAACCGGTCCGAACCGGTGGAACCGTACGGTTCCACCGGTTCGGACGGTTCCAACCGGAACCGAACGGTTCCGGTTGGAATCATAGGGTTCCAACATGAACCCTACGGCCCCCAACGGCTAGTAGCCGTTGGGGCCTAATTCCCCAAACGGCTACTAGCCGTTGGGGGATGCAGGGAGCCGTTTGGCTCCTCGCCAAACGGCTCCCTGCCAAAAAAAAAAATTTATTATATAAAATAAAAATTACTAATGTACCCCTAATAATGGTAATAAAACGGTTATATTTAGGGGCATTTTTGGTATCAAAAAAATTCTAAAATTCTATAAATAGGATTCATTTTTCATAATTTCATCACACCAAATTCTCAACTCTCTCATTTTCTATAATTCTCTTATTCTCAATCTTACTTCAATACAATTCTCTTATAATCTTATATTCTTATTCTCAATCTCAATTCATTTAGTTGTTAATTTGTTATCATTCGCATCGCAATTATTCAATTTTCTTATTTTTCTTCCTAATTTCTCAAATGAAAAATGGCAAGCTCATCTGAGAACATTATGTCAAATATGCCAACCCAAGAGAGCGGCCCTAGTGTCAGTGCACAATCACGGAGAAGAGAAGTTAAGGCTCGGTCCTCCGATATTTTCAAAATTCATTTTAATTTGGAACGGCTAGAAGATGGTTCACAACGAGCAATTTGCAACTATTGTGGGGTTATCTATAAATTTTCTGGTGGATACGGCAATATGATCAAGTACATGGAAAAAGATCATCCGGTTGAAGTTGGCATTGATACGACGCAGACTCAAATGGCCAGGTACGCATCATCTAGTAGAGGTACGAGTAGTGTAGATTTATTTAAATATTCTGATGCAAAAAATAGAGAAGAATTTGTGAAATTAACATGTATGGCAAATCTTTCTTTAAGCTTTGGTGAAAAACTCCATTTTACTAATTACGTGCATAATGCTTTAAACCCTTCTACATGTAGAATGACTAGGAACACAACAAAACGTCATATTTTCAAATTATATAAAAATGTAAAATTATTTTAAATGAATTATTTAAAGAGATGAAATGTCGTATTTCTATATGTTCTGATATTTGGAGTGACCATTGGCAAACACACTCATACATGGGTGTGACTTGTCATTGGATTGATGCATCATTTACTATGCAAAAAAGACTTATTGCATTTAGAGTTTTTGATGACCCACATACTGCACATAATATTTATAGAATGATGAAGGTAATTTTTGATGAATATGGTTTAGTAGAAAAAATTTTAACAATTGGATTTGATAATGCATCTGCAAATACTGCATCCATTAATGATTTAAAATCCCTATGTGAACCAAATTTAGGGGGTCGATTTTTTCATATTCCTTGTACATGTCATGTCCTAAACTTATGTGTGCAAGACGGTCTAAAATTATTATCGCATTTCCTTGATCCAATTAAAACGACACTTAACTGTATTTGGTCATATTCTCAAGTTAGGAGAGAATGGACCAAGTTTTTTAAAATAAATGGTATTAAACCGATTAAATTTTCAAGAGATGTTCCAACACGTTGGAATTCTACTTATTTTCTTTTATGTCAAGCATTTCAATACAAAGATGCATTATGTAGTTTTTTTTCTCAACATGTTCAAAATATCACACTTCATCCTAGTCAATGGGATATTTGTGAAAAAAATTTAGATATTTTAAGAGTTTTTAATGATACTACTTTAGTTTTTAGCGGTGTTTATTATCCTACAGCACATTTATTTCTTCTTGAGAGTTTGAATATTATTGGCACTCTCGATGAACATGTTGACAGTGACGACCCTAATGATATTGTTTTGCTCGAAGCCATTACTGCTATGAAGGCAAAATGATTGAATTATTTTAGAGAAATTCCTTTACTTTATCTTATTGCTGCTGTTTTTGATCCTAGATTTAATTAGAAGGTTTGAATGGTGGTTTACAAGCTTACTATGGTTATTTAGGAATATTAGATGATGTTGATATTACGAGCATAATGACGAAATTAAGAAGTGATTTAATTATTTTATTTAATGATTATATTGTAAGATATAACTTAGGAACATTAGGTCAATCTAGTAGTAGCGAACCGGTAATTCAAACAAGACTTAGCGTAGGGGATCGTTGGTTATTGCAACGAAATAAAAAATCTAGGGATACGACAACAACTAATAACCCTGAATTAGATAATTATTTATCTACAAATTTTGAGTTTTCTAATGAAAGTTTATGCAGTAAAAATTTTAAAATCCTTGAATGGTGGAACCGGCATCAAAATATATATCTTGTTTTATCTATTATTGCTAAAGAGATCTTGGCAGCACCTATTTCCACCGTTGCGGTTGAGCAAGCCTTCAGCTTGGGAGGTAATATATTGGAAGCTAGGCGATCTTCATTACATCCAAGCACTCTAGAAGCAACAGCTTGTGTGGATGATTGGACTCGAGCTGATCTGAGACAACAAGAAGATGCCCCCGATGATTTTGAAGATTTGTTCGATAATGCTTCTGCAACAAGTGCAAGCGGAACCGGAGCCGAAGGATCAACTGATAATGATGATTGATAATTGTAAAATTATAATTTACAAAGGGGATATGTCTTAAACTTGTAATGGAACTACGTGAGCTTTGATTCCTCTCACCCTTGGAGGATACGTAGGCAACTTAAATTTTTAAAAATTTAAGCTCAAGCTCTTCAATGTAATAAATTTTTTTTATTTATAAATTTAATCTCATTTTTTTTAATTAATAAATTTTTTTTATTTAAACTTTGATTCCTCTTATTTTTTTATTTTAATTAATTAAAAAAAAAAACTCAAAGGAACCAAACCGAACCGGAACCGAACCGTTTTGTTCCGGTTCGGTTTTAGGTTCTGGTTCCACTTAAGTGTGGAACCGGAAACCGGCCGGTTCGGTTCGGTTCCGAACCGGTTTCGAACCGCCGGCCGGGTCTATCTATTATAAATAACTTTACAAAGAACGTGTGCCCATCACATAAATTGAATAACTCTTTTTTTTTAATCATAAACTAAATAACTCTAAAAGAAAAATTTTCCCCTAACAAATAAAAAACACTTGTCTATCTCTTAAAATTTCATTACTTGAAAGCTAGAAACGTCTTCACATATATAATTATATTTTGATTTGAATATAACACTTAAAAGATAAGTCCAATCCAATCGGACTTAAGTCCAATCCAACCCAGGTCAAGATGGATTTAGGCTTTGCAGGGCTTGGACTATAAAAAAATTAGGTGGTGGTTAAAACAGTTGGTTTGGAGGGAAAATTCTGGGTTTGTCATAACAAACCGAGAACTGTCGATCATTGTGAATGTATAAAAAGGCCTTGGGGTTTGAGACTACACTATAAAAAAAAGTCTTTAGCGTCGACGCTAAAGGTTATTAGCGTCGAAACTTTCGATGCCAAAAATTTGATTCGACCCTAAAGGTGATATAATATTAAAAAATATATATATTATTTTATTACCTTTAGCGTCAAAATATAAATTCGACGCTAAATCGTCCACCTTTTAGCGTCAAAAAATTATTTCGATGCTAAAAGATAAACCTTTAGCGATGAATCTAATTTCGACGCTAAAGGTTAGAACCATATATTTGTGACACGATAATAGATCACATATAAAAATTATGTCAGAAAAGAAGTTTAATGACAACGTAAATCCTTTTTTTATTATTGATATCTATAAGAAGTGCAACATTATGCTTTTAAATTAATCAAATTGTTAATTTCTCATTAAGAATCGTGATTTGGAATCACGAAGGATCTCTTGAACATCACCATCTAAAACAGCTAAACAAACTCTAAAGTTTGATAATCTCGTTAATCCCTCTTTAAGAATTTATTTAGAGTCAACTAATTCTTGTTTATTTTAAATATGATGTTGTTTGCCCAATTTTTATGCGTGAAGAAAGAAGAGCGTGTAAGGTTCAACCTCCTGAGACAGTGTCTCAGTAAGGGGTGTTTGATTAAGTGAATAGCCTCCAAGGGGCGCAAGCACACAAGTTACAGTCCTAAGATTACAATTTAATAAATGAAAAATAAAAATATGCTCATTTGAGTCTTCATTTGATCGGGCTTCTTCTCTTGGTGTAGGTAGGCTTTTATAGTGAAGCTTGTCAACCGTTCTAGGCGGTTCCAGTATCTCCATGCAGCTGCAAGATCGTGCCTGTAACCGCTGAGCTGCATGTCTCAACCGCTTGGTTATTGAGGGAAAACCGTCCAACTGCTACAATCGTGGAAGTAACCGCATCATGGGTTTTCGTCCTAACCATTGGTCTGATCGCCCCAAGCTCGTCGTCGTTCTTCGGCCCATCGTACTTCTTCTCTTCGTTCTTCCTTTCGTCCTAGGGCGACTTCATCATATGGTGGGGATTTTCGTCTACCAACAATTGTCCCCCAAATTTACCTTGATTGAACCGGGAGTGTGAAGATCAATGTGAATTTTCTTTGCCTCCCGCGAGGGTGTTTTATTTTATTCCTTTGTCCCCCAAATCTTCTAAGACGTCGGGTTCATTCTTAGTTTGAACTTCCTCATTCGTTCGAAGGCCGCTGCTAAGTGGCCAAAATGTTCGTCCATAGTTACAGATTTGGCCACTATATCGTCCACATAGACTTCTACGAATTCGCCAATCATGTCATGAAAGATCAAGTTTATCGCTCGCTGATAAGTGGCACCAGTATTTTTCAGGCCGAATGGCATGACTGTCCATTCATAACACCCTAGAGAACCTCGGCATC
Source organism: Zanthoxylum bungeanum (assembly GCA_019454045.1). Lineage (NCBI taxonomy): Eukaryota > Viridiplantae > Streptophyta > Magnoliopsida > Sapindales > Rutaceae > Zanthoxylum > Zanthoxylum bungeanum. The sequence continues at coordinate 39,061 of SKCR01038076.1, forward strand.
TAAAGGTCGTCTTATGTACATCGTCTTCGACGATATAAATCTGATTATAGCCCGCATACCCATCCATAAACGAGTATACCTGATACTCTGCCGTGGAATCCACTAGGGAATCTACTGTCGGCATTGGGTATTAATCATTTGGTGTCGCCAGGTTTAAATTTCTGAAATCTATACAAATCCTTATTTTTCCATTATTTTCCTAATTGGGACAATATTTGACAATTATTCTACATATCTGGTCGTCCTAATGAATTTTGCCTCTAACAGTCGTTCAACTTCTTCTTAATATCAGGCATGACATTAGGCGCAAACCTCCGGGGAGGCTGCCTATGAGGCCTATGACTTGGCATGATTGGCAGCCTATGTTCTACCAACATCCTATCTAAACCATGCATCTCATGGTAGTCACATGCAAAACAATCATTGTATCTTTGCAACAAATAAACTAACTTTTCACGTACCTGGGACTCCAATTCCTTGCTGACGTAAGTTATGCGCCTATCGTGCTCATTCCCTAGATTTATCTCGTCCAAAGCATCTTGTCCTCTTGAGATGTTTATCTTGTGTCGTCCATTCAGGGCGAACTCTTCTTCTTTGATTCTCTTTCTTCCGTCAAGTAGTCCACTCCACATATTCTTTTATTTTGTCCTCCATCTGGTATGCCAGTAATTTGTCTCTTAAGGCAGAAATAGCGGCATGTGCTTCGTCCTCACTTCTTTGCCCTATCACATAGGCCAATAAATTGTCCTTGGAGGCCGTAAGAGCGGCTTGCTCTTTATTCTGGTCGTTCTTCATTCGATTCGATGTGTGTCGGTTCTCCAAAGACCATTGTGGTTGGTCTTGTCTGTGCAAACAAATCGTCCAGCAACCTAGAGGGGTAAGACTCGTCATTTTGAGCCACAATGGTAGGGCTTTCCCCTTTATTCAAAATCTAGCCGGCCCATAGTTCCCTTAGTACATGAAGTATTCGGCCGAGTTTGTCTCTGCAGCAAAGGGCTTATTGTCGGCATGCACTATTTCTTCTTCGTCCCTCTGGTTCCAAAAAACTAGGCATTGATGAAGGGATGAATGGATGCATCGGCTGCCGTGAATCCAGTCTCGTCCCAGTAGCATATTGTATGTAGTTGGTCAATCTATGACGAAAAAAACCACTGTCTTCGTAGTACTTCCCACTTGCAGGTCCAATGGAATAACTCCTTTTGCTGTTGTCGCCCCTCCATTAAAGCCGGTAAGCATCACTTCCGTAGGGAGAATGTCTTCTTCGGACTTAGCCAAACGTCCTAGCATTCTAACTGGTATTGCATTAATGGTCACCCCGTTATCAATTAGTACTTTGTTGACAGGTATCCCATTAGCCTTTGCTTTCATATACAGCGGCCGCAGATGCTTTGTCATGTGTGGTGGTGGTTTCGGGAAAACCACTTTACCCGATAACCCTATTTCCATTGCCTGATCGACCTCGTCATCAATTTGAGGCCATTCCTCTTTTATGTCCCATCCAGAAGGTGGCAACGTGGCTGGCGCATCCTATGAGACATGATTGACAGTCAATCTCCATTTTTCGGCTCTGGTGATGGCCCGTTTTATCTTAGGTGTCCCATACAGAACAAGGAACGGGTATCGTCCCAAATCTTCTCCCAATGTCCCGACTGCAGGATTTCCGGCTTCATATGATTCTCTGAGAAGCCGATTCTGTGAAATTCCCCTTCTCATTGATTCGGTCTTGATGTCTATTTCTTCGTCCACATCGGTCATCTCTTCCTCTTCAGCCTCCCGTTTGTGATTGAGAGCGCTACAAATTCGGTTTCGCCTCCCTCATAAACGTCCTCACTTGTTCCTGCTTCCCAATTGTTATCTCTCATGAATTTCCCAGGCAATAGGTAATGATTAGCCACCACTGGCGGCATACTGCTGAACTAAATGACGATATGCGGCTCTTTTTCGTCTGTTTCATCTGATTTCTGTCTGTCGAATTTAGTGCGTTCTTCGCAACTTACCACCGTTCCTTCTTTGTTGTCACCCCATTTTTTATTTACTTCTGTTTTCTCTGTAACGCGAGGGCTACGCCTATGGTGGCCTTTGTTTCACCTTGTCGACGCATCAAACGGCCATAATTCCTTTGGTGCCACCTCAACTGTGTCCTTGTCATTTCGTCTACAGGGCGATAGTTCCCGCCTGACCGCTGGCCCGAGTGTGGCTTTTGGTATGAATGCCAACATTGGGCCGATTAACCTTCGGCCTGAACGTCCTTACATTCTGAACGAAATTTGAATTCTTCCCATAGAACCTTGGGACGAAAGTCCGGGTTGCCATGATGATGGCTTCCTCTTTGCAGGCCTTTCGCAAGTGTCTTCTAACTCTTTCATCCATTCCATGTCGTTCTTGCATCGAATACAAATGTTCTACTGGTTTCCTTGCCCTGAAGGTTCCTTAATCCTTTCCAGAGCGCTTGGACGACGACGGTTTCCCTTTATCTAGCACTAATTTGACTTTCGGTAGGTTCACCTTGGCAAGGTCTGGATTAATCATGTTCACCCCCACTGATTTTGGAAAAGGGTCGCTATCCACGGCCATCTTCTTCTCGAACGTGATTCGTCCGGATTCTATGACATCCTGTAAGACATTACGAAAAACAATGCAATTGTTAGTTGTGTAAGACCATGCATTGTGCCACTTACAGTATTTTTTACTACCGATCTGCTTGGCTGTTGGCAACGTATGTCGGTCGCTCAAGCTAATTTGCTTGTCCTTATATAACTGGTCAAATATGGCATCGACTTTAGTAATATCAAATGAGAAGTTTCTGCCCTTTTTATCATTTTTTTCACTGGCTTGTGGTTCTGCCCACGTTTTGCAAACGTAAGATTTCCCTTTAACCAACTCGGCCAGACATAAATCGGCCGACTCGGTATCTATTTCGCCCATTTCATAGTCAATATTCTTGTAATATGTCCTTTTGCTTGAATTTTTCATTTGCTCATCTTCTCGTAATAATCGCTCATAACGCACCACACTAGTGGTGAGTTGGGGAAGGTCCCAAAACTCGCGATCCTGAAACTTCTTTTTCAGATCGAGATTTAAGCAACCTTGAGCGATCCTCACAAATTCGTTTTCGGGCAAAGGCACGTAACATCGGCCTCAAGCTACTTTAAACCGCTGTAAAAACGTTTCGGCCCATTCTCATGGCAATTGTCTTAGGTTTACCAAATCAGCTAAAGCCACTTCAGACTCGGCTTTGTAAAATTGCCCATGAAATAATTGTTCCAACTGCTGCCAATTTTCTACCGAATTGGCCGGCAAACTGACATACCAGGAGAAGGCTACCCCTGACAAGGAGCCGTGAAACAACCTCAGTTTGTGGAAATCATTGATTTCCCCACACTGAAGAGTAAATCGCCCTATGTGTTCCATGGTAGAAACTTCCTCAAACCCCGTAAATAGGGTAAGATCTGGTATCTTGTAGTTTCTGGGCCATGGATAAGCCACATCGATCCAATCAGGATACGGCTTCCGATATCTTGGTCGGATCGACCGTATGCCTAGACCGAATTGGTTTTGAAGGATCTCTGTCATTTGTTCCCTCAGCATATCGTTGCCATTAAATGGCACAGCTATGGGCGGTGGTTGCGGTCCTCTCAAGAGTGGGACATAATCAGGGTTCTTGACACCCTGAGGCAACACCACTTCATTTTGTGCCATGTTTGGCCCTTGGTGTATGTTTGGTCCTAATTGTGGGCCATTGCCTCCAGGACTTGTTCTCCCCTGAGAACCGCAAGGATGTTGGTTGCCTGAACAGGAACATTACTAGGACCAACCTCCTTACCGCTTGCCGCAGGGGGAGGCGTAGTCCGTGGCAGCACCGTCCCGCCGTTTACACATTTGGCCATTAATTCATTTAACGAGCTTAGATGTTTAGCCATGTTTTCATAATGCGAATTAGTAGTTGATACGAACTTATCTATGACATGTGCATTTTGGAGCCTAACCTGCTCAACAACATCCTGTGTGAATTCACCGAACAACGCGCGCACCGCGTTAGGGCTTAGCTCTCTCATAGGTTCGTACCGACTAGTGTCTGGCAGACCCTCAAATTGACCCACTATGGCTGGAACGTTGGGCTGGTTGGTTTGCTCTACTCCCCCTTCCTCCGCAGTTGAGCCAGTTTGAGCGTTTCTTTTCGGAGGCATCTCCACTCTTTACACCAAATCTCCCATTGTGGTCTCCAAAAACTGTTTGCGCAATTTTTATGCGTGAAGAAAGAAGAGTGTGTAAGGTTCAAACCTCCTGAGACAGTGTCCCAGCAAGGGGTGTTTGATTAAGTGAATAAGCCTCCAAAGGGCGCAAGCACACAAGTTACAGTCCTAAGATTACAATCTAAGAAATGAAAAATAAAAATATGCTCATTTGAGTCTTCATTTGATCGGGCTTCTTCTCTTGGTGTAGGTAGGCTTTTATAGTGAAGCTTGTCAACCGTTCTAGGCGGTTCCAGTATCCCATGCAGCTGCAAGATCGTGCCTGTAACCGCTGAGCTGCATGTCTCAACCGCTTGGTTATGGAGGGAAAATCGTCCAACTGCTACGATCGTGGAAGTAACCGCAATCATGGTTTTTTTCGCCCTAACCATTGGTCTGATCGCCCCAAGCTCGTCGTCGTTCTTCGGCCCATCGTACTTCTTCTCTTCGTTCTTCCTTTCGTCCTAGGGCGACTTCATCCTATGGTGGGGATTTTCGTCTACCAACAGATGTAATAAAACAGCAAGTAAAAAAGAGTTGTTTATCACATTTTCATTTTATTAATACTTTTTTTTCAAGTCTTTTATTAAAAAAACCCAAAACCATAGCAACTTAAAAAAGCCGGACGGATACAATATTTTGTATTTACTCTTTATTCCTCCTGCTATTAAAATTACAAAACAGGACATCAGCAAAAGCTTAATTTACTAGCGTGCCACTGTAGTTTATTTTACACGCACCGAAAACTCTCAATAGGCAACGAATCGACACCAAAGAAGAATTGATTCATAAAAAACCTAAAAAAAATATATCCATCTTACAACTTTAAAAACACAGCCGAATCAGAACGATAAGGTAAAATTAAAAGAATTTTTGATTTTATTTTAACGTATTTTATAAAACATGAAGAAAATTATATGTGAATTTAAGTAATGTTCGTTCCGAGAAAAAATTGTTGTGAGTTTATTCAATCAAATGATTTTCTCCTCAGACAAATTTGACTTTTAGTTAGGGGTGGGCATCGGATCGGATCGAATCCGATCTGATCCGATTCGATCTGATTTGATCGGATCGAATCGGATCTGATCCGATTATCAAATCCGATCGAATTGAGCTAGTCCGGTTCAACGGATTTCGGATCGGATCGGATTTTATCTGATCCGATCCGCTCGAATTTTTTTTTTATTTAATATGCAAAACGATGTCGTTACATATTAAATAAAAAAAATTCGAATTACTTCGGATCGGATTTTATCCGATCCGCTCGATTTTTTTGACTCAAAACCAGATTATGTGTACCGAATTCGGATCGGATCGGACCAATCCGATCCGAAATAATTCGAATCGGATCGAACCAATCTGTGATTTCGGATCGGATTGGTCAGATCCGATCCGTATCGAATTCGGATCGAACCAATCCGAACTCGATCCGATAATTATCGGATCGGATCGAGTTCGATAAGAGGATTCGGTCCGAACGAATCAAACATCTCAGCGGTAATTCAATTTATTAAGGTTATGTATTTTACTTTCTTGTGATTTTATTCAATCAAACTAAATACATTAGTATCAAGAAAAAATTGTGACTCAATTGTGAGTTTATTCAATCAAATGATTTTCTCCTCAGAAAAATTTGACTTTCAATTAGGGGTGGGCATCCGATCCGATCTGAATCCGATAATGTCCCCGGCTACTTTTAGTAGTGTGTTTACTCAGTCAAATGATTTTCTTGATACTAATGTATTTAGTTTGCCATAAGTCACAAAAGTGACTTGTGTGCCTTCAATCATAAAAGGTAATTCAATTTATTAAGGTTATGTATTTTACTTTTTTTTTTTTTTGAATCATTGAAAATTCTGCTGTTAAACCACTCATTTCGGGGTTAAGCGGAGTAGGTAAAACTTCTGACTATCTCAGGCTCTTATAAGAAACGCACTCTCTGGATTTGAACTCAATATCTCAAAGTAAGATCCTGAATTCTACACCACCAGCAATGTTATCGCTAAACCACAAATGTAACTATGGGGTGACTGTTAGTGGCTTACTTGTGTGCCCCAAGTCACAAAGGTGACTTGGATGTCCTCAGTCAAAAAAGTGACTTCAATTTATCTGGACTGTGTGTTTTACTTGTTTTCGCCAAGTCACAAAAGTGATTGTGAGTGGCTATTAGTGGTTTAGTAGAGTTCCCTAAGTTACAAAGGTGACTTCAATTTGTTTGAGCTGTGTGTTTTACTTATTTTCGCCAAGTCACAAATGTGATTGTGAGTGGTTGTTAGTGGTTTACTTGTATTCCCCAGTCACAAAGATGACTTTAATTTATTTGGGTTGTATATTTTACTTGTGTGTCCTAAATCACAAAGGTGACTTATGTACCCTTAGTCAGAAATAGAGATGGAAGAAAAGTCTGGGCCCGGTCCGGGATAAAATAATCCTGGGTCGGGCCCGAGCTTGCTAAGTCCAGTTCGGGTCGGGATAAAAAAATCTTGAACCGGGCCCGAACTTTAGAACCCCGGCTCGAGCTCGGGCTCGGGTTCAAGCCCGAGCCGGGCTTAGCATATTAAGCCCGGGTTTAAACAAAAAATATATATATATATATATAATTTAATATGTTTGTAGCATTTGCATTTGTTTATAGTATTTGGATTGTTAATTATCGATAAAACGTTTGATGTATTTATGAATTGTCTTTGCATATAGTGTGAACGCATTTTGTATTTGTATATTTTTAACATTTTTTCAATTTTTTTTTTTGAAAAACGGCCAGATAAAATCTGAGCCCGGCCCGACAGACGCTCGAGCCGGACTTTTCCCGAACCTGAGCTAATATTTTCTTCGCCGAGCTCGGATCGGGCTTATCCCGACTCATTGCCACTCTTAATCAGAACTTTAATTTCTTTGGGATTTATGGTTTACTTGTTTTCGCTAAGAAAGGTGGCTGCGAGTGGCTATCAGTGGTTTACTTATATGCCCACAATCACAAAAGTGACTAAAATTTGTTTGGTCTACGTGCTTTACTTGTGTGTCCTAAGTCACAAAAGACTTTGGTGCCCTCAATCACAAATATGATTTTATTTATTTGGGTTGTGTTTTACTTGTTTTTGCTATTTCACAAGGTTGATTGTGAGTAGCTGTCAGTGGCTTACTCTTTTTTTTTAATCATTGGAAACCCCGTCGTTAAAGTGACTTCAATTTATTTGGGTTGTGTATTTTACTTGTGTGTCCTCACTAACAAATATCACTTTAATTTGTTTGGGTTTTATGGTTTATTTGTTTTCGCTAAATCACAAAGATTTACTTGTTTTCACTATGTCACAAGTTATTTTTAATATAAACCAGTTAAGATTTTGAATGCCCATAAGGCATAGTCAGATTGACAAAAATAAGTATTTTCAAAGTATACTATTTGGGTTCAAGCCTTGGAGGAAATAAGAGGTTAAAATAAATTTGGATTTATCTATCCGTTTATCATATTGGTAAAAATAAGTTATTTCAAAATGCACTACCTGAATTCGAGCCTTTGAAAACTAATAAATTAAAAAAAATATTTGAACTTATCTTACCCTCATCTTTTAGGGAAAGAAAGGTTAAGATTTTGACTTGTCTCTAAGATCGTAGAAATAGCTCATGATATTTCAATATATAGTTTAAAATGGTTATATGTATATGTGTGTATGTATGATATACACACTTATTTTACATATCTTTTGTATCCAACTAAAAAGTTTTTACCGATTAAAACAAGTACTACCAAATTCCAATATATTTTTTTTGAAATCATTGTAAATCTCACCGTCAAATCACTCATTCATATCTTAAACGGAGCAAGTAAAACCCTTAGATGTCTCAAACTCTTACAAGAAACACACTTCCTAGATTCGAACACATGATCTCAAGATAAGGTTATGAACTATACACCACCAAGTCACACCTATTGGGGACAACTCCAATACATTATTACCTCTTTAAGGCGACAAAAGTGTGATACGTTTTTTTAATAATACGTTGACTATAAATTAAATAAGTTTGTATTTTAAACTTAAGGAATAATACAACATTTTTGAAGTAATATTAATTAATGTATATTGAGATACTACTTAAGTAATTGTTTTAGTTCGATTTTTGCATAATATTCTTAAGTTAAATTTTCTTATTTTTAATTTGAGGATCACGATTATTTCATGATCTATTTTTTTAATGTGGACAATAAAAAATTGTAAATATAAATTAATGAACATAAAGACAATAATAATAAAGAAAAAACATATTGGTCAAACTAGACCGTATCTATTTTGATTATCGAGCTCGAATTGAACACAAATTAGCAGTACTATAGCTGCATCAATTTGTTAATATATAAAAATCATATGTTATTTTATGTTCACTAAAAATTAAAATTGTAATATATGAAAATGAATAGTCAGTCGAAGGTCATGACAATTGTTTTTTTTTTTAAATATAGAAATATATTCACAGAGAAAGAGCATCATATGATGCTACATCATTTCAAATATATATGCTTGAATATAATTCTTAGGTTAATTTAACAGTCGAGTCTAATTTTAGGATACCGTCTAATAATATAAAATTTGTGTATTATAAAACTCTTATAACCATCTTAAAGATCGATTCACAAATAATAAAATATTGACGTAATGGAGGATTTACGAGATCGATCTGGTCTTCCAACCTCAACTATATTAAGCACCTAACACCTTTCGGTGCTTAAATTTATAGGTGAATCCCACATAGGTAGCAAATGAAAAATAAATATATATAAATTTATAGGTGAATCTCACATGCATAAAATAAAATAAAATAATAAAAAATTAAAATTCACTATTTGCACAATGAATCTCATGCATATAAATAAATGGTTCATTTTATTATTTTCTTCATTCTATTCTCAACCAAATCCTCTATATTTCTAAAAAAAATATTATTTTTTCTTAAAAGTTTGTGAGAGAGTTGTTATTTTCCTATTCTAAGAGAGTGAGATTGTTCACTCCTTGTGTTTATAGAGGAGTTGCAAAATTCTTTCCACTATAGTGAAATCCTTCTACTTTTACCCGTAGAAGTTTCTCTCATATGAGGGTTTTACCACTTCAAATATGTGTCTCAATACTTTATTTTATTGTTAATATTTATGGTAGGCTAATCCTCCTAATTATTATTGTATTTTTAAATGGTAGGCAACGCCTCCTGAACCAACAATTATTCTCAATTTCACTTTACTTGTGTGTCAGGTTCAGCCCACGATTTCCTTAACAGTGGTATCAGAGCTTCAGGTTCAGAGGTACTGTCCACGAAGGCTGTTCACATATACGGTATAGTACTATTCACGTATATTATACTATTCATGTATATGATACTATTCATGATACTATTCACAATGGAATAGTAAAAGTTTGTTCAAGTGAGAAGCTGATCGTCATCAAAAATATGACAGGAAAGTTTGAAATTGAGAAGTTCAACATGAACAATTTTTCCCTATGGAAACTTAATATAAAAGTAATATTGAGAAAAAATAATTGCTTAGCTGCAATTAATGAGAGATCGAATGAAATGACTGATGAAAAATGGAAGGATATAGATGACAAGGTATGGGCAACTTGTATCTAGCTTTAGCAGATTCTGTGTTATCCAGCGTTGTAGAGAAGAGGACTGCAAAAAAGATTTGGAATGCACTTACCAAATTATATGAGGTCAAATCACTACCTTCTTGAAGATGAGACTTTACACTCTCTGAATGAGTGAGTCCACATCCATGACGGATCACATCAACGACTTGAATACACTATTTTCTCAACTCACTGTGTTGGATTATAGTATATATATGAATGAACGTGCAGAGATTATACTTCAAAGTCTACATGATTCGTATGATCAACTTATCATCAACTTGACAAGTAATGTTGTCACTGGAAATCTAGTCATTGATGAAGTTGCAGCTGCTGCTCTAGAAGATGAGTCTAGGCGCAAAAATAAGGAAAAAATATTATCTAGGTCACAATAAGCAGAATTTGTTAGTGTTCCTAGAACATGCCAAAGATCTCTAAGTAGATTTAGTGTGTGAATAATCAAAAATAAGATTGCGAAATTAAACTTACATTGATTGGCTTGGATGATGGATTTCAAAAATTTGTATGTTGGTGAAGAGCTCCAAGCTTTTCTATTGTGTTCCAAACTCAAGGAATTGGTTTCTTTATCACCTTCTTTAATTCCAAATGTGCTAGCAAGCTTGAAATTTTGAAATAAAATTTCAAAGAGAGAGATGAGGGTTCACGGCAAAGTGAAGGAGAAGGAGAGGAGAGAGTTTTTCATTTTGTATTTTTTTTTTTTCAAAATCAATTAACAATTACCAAATCAAAAGTTGGTATATGTCATACAAAAGGCAAATGTGTTTTACAAGTTTCCACCAAAATCCACCACCAACTTCTATCACCAAAAAGGTGACTAATGATGTAAGTTGGTGGGCCCCACTTTAAATTCAAAATTTAAGTGGGCTTGCTCAACACAGTACGGGCTCAGATTCGTTTAATCCGATTAAACGAATTTTCCATCGCGACGTAATTAAATCGAATTTAATTAAATAATAATGTCTCGCAAAATTATTACGAAAGTCGCTTGCGAATTAATTCTAAATTAATTCGTTTACCCGAATTAAAATCCAATTTTAATTCCGCTTTGAAATCTAATTTAAATTAATATATTCAATATATTATTTAATCGATTAATTCCAAATTAATCGTTCTCTCTCTTATATCCGAATTTTTTCCCAGATAAATTCTTACCGTAATTAATCCTAGATTAATTTTCTCTCTCTCATAATTAATCCCAGATTAATTCTGTTCGAGTCAAATGTCATCGGTGAATCTTTGGGAAGCGACCCATGAGATCCCTGGATATGTTGGCAGTAAATACGGTTATCGGACTATATGAATACGTGCGTACCCAATACCACATTCTTACCGATTTACAAGACATAGTTGGCTTCTAGCAAAGCATCGTGCCTACCCAATTCTCCAGAAATATTCTTTTAAGGAATATATAATCTTTATCAAGCGTAGTATACTAAGTATTGCGCATTACGATCCAGTATCAGATGTCACATCGCCACGATGAATGATCTCACGAATCAGATGGAAATGTCGAAGTACATGCTTGGATTGTTGATGAGACTGCGGTTCCTTAGCCTGCGCTATAGCCCCGTTATTGTCACAATACAAAGGAACGGGCTCAGCTGCTAACGGAACTACTCATAATCAAATTAGGAATTTACGGATCCAAACTGCCTCTTTTGATGCTTCAGCTGCAGCAATATATTCTGCTTCTGTTGTTGAATCGGCAACAGTCTCTTGCTTGGAAGATTTCCAGCTCAATGCTCCGCTGTTCAAACAAAATATGTTCCCAGATTGCGACTTAGAGTCGTCTTTATCGGTTTGGAAACTTACGCCAGTGAACCCAGTCACCTCAAGTTCTCTGTCTCCATAGACTAAGAAAGCATCCTTAGTTCGTCTAAGATACTTAAGGATATTCTTAACCGCAATCCAGTGATTATCATCTGGATCGGCCTGATAGCAACTGCACATGCTCAAAGCATATGAGATATCAGATCGCGTACATATCATGGCATACATGATCGATCCGACTGCAGAAGTGAACGTGATCATACTAATCTTGTCTCTCTCATCTTGAGTTTTAGGACACATGTCCTTAGATAGAGAGACGTCATGTGACACTGGTCGCAGTCCCCTCTTAGACTGATCCATGTTGAATCTCTTCAACACTTTGTCAATATACAAACTCTGGGAGAGTCCAAGCAGCTTTCTAGATCTATCCCGGTAGATCCTTATTCCCAGAATAAAGGCTGTTTCTCCCAGATCTTTCATGGAGAATTTTAATGAAAGCCAAGCTTTCACCGATTGTAACATGGGAATGGCATTGCCAATAAACAATACATCATCAATGTAAAGGACAATGAATGTCAGTGCACTCCCACTAACCTTCTTATATGCACAAGGATCATCTTCATTTTGAATGAAATCATATTCTTCTATGATCTCATCAAAACGTTGGTTCCAAGAATGTGATGATTGCTTCAATCCATAAATGGATCGATTTAACTTGCAAACCATGTTTGCATGTTTTGGTACGACAAAAACGTCAGGTTGTTGCATATAAACATCCTCCAAAAGGTTTCTGTTAAGGAAATCGGTTTTGATGTCCATATGCCATATTTCATAATCGAAATATGGAACAATAGCAAGCATTATCCGAATGGATTTAATCATGGCAACGGGTGAAAAAGTTTCGTCGTAATCGACACCATGTCGTTGACGATACCCTTTCGCTATAAGCCTAGCTTTGTACGTTTGTATGTTGCCATCCATGTCAGTCTTCTTCTTGAAGACCCATTTACAACCAATAGGCTTTACACCTTCTGATGCATCAACCAGTGTCCAGACTTGGTAAGTACATGGAATCCATTTCGGACTTCATGGCATCTTGCCATAAAGCGGAGTCGATACCTTGTATCGCTTCCTCATACGTAACAGGTTCATCTTCCTCAATAAGATTAATATCCACATGAGGTGAGATCAGAAACCCATACCTCTCAGGTTGTTTTCTGACTCTCTCCGATCTACGCAGTTCTTGTGTATTAGAAGATTGTGGTACAGTCTCATCCTTGATGAACTGTTCATGTTCCGTTAAGGAATCGGTGCCAGGAATAGTATCACTACGATTATCATCGAGTTCTACTTTCCTCCCACTTACCATTGCATTTAGGAATTTCTTTTCGAAGAAAACCGCATGTAGAGCAACAAATATCTTGTTCTCTTGTGGGTTGTAGAAGTAATATCTTTTGGTTTCCCTAAGATAACTTACAAATAGGCACTTATCCGATTTGGGTTCTAGTTTGGTACCATCCAAACATTTTACATATGTCTAGCATCCCCAAATCTTCAGGAATGTGAAACCCGATTTCTTTCATTTCCATATTTCATATGGAGTCTGTTGAACAGACTTTGACGGAACCTTATTCAAAATAAGTATTGCATTGTTCATTGCATATCCCCAGAAGGAATTTGGTAGCTCTGTGCGACTCATCATAGACCTTACCATGTCCAACAAAGTTCGGTTTCTCCGTTTGGACACACCGTTTAATTGAGGTGTTCCGGGAGGAGTCCACTGTGAAAGAATACCATACTCTTTCAAGTAATTGAGAAACTCATTGCTCAAGTATTCTCCACCACGGTCCGACCGTAATATTTTAATACTTTTGCCAGTCTGTTTTTCTACTTCGTGTCGAAACTCTTTGATTTTCTCAAAAGTTTCCGACTTGTGTCTCATAAGATACACATAACCATAATGTGATGCATCATCCATAAAGGTTATGAAGTATTCATATCCATCTCTAGCTTTGCTAGACATGGGCCCACATACGTCACTATGAACGAGGGCTAACAGTTCGATGGCACGGACACATTTACCGCTAAAAGGCGTTTTAGGCATTTTGCCTAATAAACAAGATTCACAGACGTCGTATGAATTAGGATCAAATCTGTCCAAGTATCCACTCTTCGAAAGTGTGGATATACGAGTCTTGTTTATGTGTCCCAGACGACAATGCCACAAATAAGTTTCATCTTTGTTACTTAACTTAAGCCTTTTGTTTGTCATGTTATATGTTTGAGATTCATTTATATTCAAAATATAAATACCATTATTTACATCAGTAGTACATATCTCAATATCATTTTTATAAACAAAACACCCAGTGTTTCGGAATACAAAAGTGTACCCGCATTATACAGAAATAATGTTTCTAGTCAAACTAGACACATAATAACAGTCTGATAAAGTAAGTATATGCCCCGATGGCAGTTCCAAAATATAGGTCCCAACAGCCAAAATGGCGACTCTAGTCCCATTTCCAACTCGGAGGTTGATCTCTCCTGAAGCCAGTCTCCTGCTAATCTGCAGATCCTGCACATCAGTACATATATGAATACCATATCCAGAATCAAAAATCCAATTTTTAAAACTAGAAGTAGACATGTTTATTTCAATAACAAACAAACCTGAAGCCGGAGCCTTGCCCGCCTTCACTTCCTTCATGTGCGCCTTGTACTCACGGCAATCACGCTTCCAGTGACCCCATTTGCCACATTGTAGGCAGACATCTTGGGATTTGTCATTTGCCTTCCCAGAAGACTTTGATGATTTGATGATTTGTCATTTGCCTTCCCAGAAGGCTCTTGATACCATTGTTAGTGTTCCTAGAACATGCCAAAGATCTCTAAGTAGATTTAGTGTGTGAATAATCAAAAATAAGATTGCGGAATTAAACTTACATTGATTGGCTTGGATGATGGATTTCAAAAATTTGTATGTTGGTGAAGAGCTCCAAGCTTTTCTATTGTGTTCCAAACTCAAGGAATTGGTTTCCCTATCACCTTCTTTAACTCCAAATGTGCTAGCAAGCTTGAAATTTTGAAACAAAATTTCAAAGAGAGTGAGGAGGGTTCACGGAAAAGTGAAGGAGAATTAGAGGAGAGAGATTTTCTTTTTGTAATTTTTTTTTATTTCAAAATCAATTACCAATTACCAAATCAAAAGTTGGTATATGTCATACAAAAGGCAAATGTGTTTTACAAGTTTCCACCAAAATCCACCAACAACTTCTATCACAAAAAATGTGACTAAAGGTGACTAATGATGTAAGTTGGTGGGCCCCACTTTAAATTCAAAATTCAAGTGGGCTTGCTCAACACATTACGGGCTCGGGTTCGTTTAATCCGATTAAATGAATTTTCCGTCGCGACGTAATTAAATCCAATTTAATTAAATGATAATGCCTCACAAAATTATTACGAAAGTCGCTTGCGAATTAATTCTAAATTAATTCGTTTGCCTGAATTAAAATCCAATTTTAATTCCGCTTTGAAATCTAATTTCAATTAATATATCCAATATATTATTTAATCGATTAATTCCAAATTAATCGTTCTCTCTCTTCTATTCGAATTTTATCCCAGATAAATTATTGCCGCAATTAATCCTATATTAATTTTCTCTCTCTCATAATTAATCCCAGATTAATTCTGTTCGAGTCAAATGTCATCGGTGAATCTTTGGGAAGCGACCCCTGAGATCTCTGGATATGTTGGCAGTAAATATGGTTATCGGACTATTCGAATACGTATGTACCCAGTACCACGTTCTTACCGATTTACAAGACATGGTTGGCTTCTAGCAAAGCATCGTGCCTATCCAATTCTCCAGAAATATTCTTTTAAGGAATACATAATCTTTATCAAGCGTAGTATACTAAGTATTGCGCATTATGATCCAATATCGGATGTCACATGCTAGGCCTGGGGTTGGAATTGTGTATGCCCCGTACAAATCATATATCGGATCACTAGTATCTAGTCTCTGTAATCGGATAATCATGACCTTGTCATATTATCCCGATAGCTGCAGCATATAAGAGTACCAGTTATGTATCATGCGTGATCATCATCTCCAAATGACTGAAGTGATACTTCTATCTTGACATCACACCCAATACACTACGATTCTCAGTAAACCCAGAAGAGGCGTACACAGAACCTTTTAAAGCCACGGACGACCAAAACCAAAGCGTACTGATTGTCGCAAGTATTAGCGATGCAAGTCTCAGGTTAAGACCAAATACACCTACCCTGATTCGAATTCCCATAGACACATAGTCATACTACCAATGAGATTCCGAGGGGTCTATCCAGAGCAAATCTATTCCCGTACCATTGGCCAACAGAACCTCCTATTACACTTGCATGAGTATCCAATACCCAAATATATGAGAACTATGTCGTTACGCTTCCATAACGCGCACACGTGCAATAATAGTCTATTTCGCATTATCGATGTCCAGTCTCGATAATACTATGACTATGGATATTTAATGATTAAACCTTTCATGGATTGATACTGTCTCATATCTTATTAATTCGGAACTAATCATAAGAAATTTTATCATTCATATATATGTCAAAGTAATCTAATCACAAAATGATGCTATGGGTCATAATTGTCCAACATAAGCATTTTCGTTGACAATAGGGAGATCAACGGAACGTGGTTTAAGTGGGAGTCAAAACTATGATAGATCAAAATCAAAAAGTAAGAAGAATGTTAAATGCTACAATTGTGAAGGGCACGTTAAAAAAGATTATTGGAATCTGATGAAAGGTGTAGAAAAAGCTCTTGTTGCAATAAAATCTCAGGGATGTGTTGCAAGTACTTCTGAATAAGGTGGCGCACTTTACAGTAAAGTGGCAATGGTGTTAAATGATAGTAGAAAACATTTAAGTGATGCATGGTTGGTTGATTCTGTAATAACATGGCACATGACCTCTAAGAGAGAATGGTTCTGTTATTATGAACCTGTCTCTGGAGGATCAGTTTTTCTAGGCAATGATCATGCCTTGAAAATTGCTAGGATTGGAGCCATCAAAATAAAGATGTATGATGGTACTATCTGCACTGTACAAGATGTTCGACATGTTGTGGGAATGAAGAAAAATCTTATGTTAGTTGGAAAGTTAGATGATCTCGGATACAAAAACATTGTTGAAAATGAGATATTAAGATGGTGAAATAAGCACTTAAAGTCTTGAAAGCTGAAAAGATCTTAGCAAACATTTATATGCTCTTGGGAGACTCGATTCAGGAAACAACTGCATCGGTGGCATCACTGGATTATGGAGAGAAAACTTCTATATTGTGGCATCAGAAACTATGCCACATGTCAGAACAAAGAAAGAAGATTCTCGTCAATCAAAAGCTACTCCCATGATTGAAAGCAATTAGTCTACTGTTTTGTGAGCATTGTGTTACAAGTAAGCAAAACAGATTAAAATTCAGCAAGTCAAGTACTCGGAGTAAAATCATTTTAGAATTGATTCACTCTAATGGTTGGGAAGCACCGGTTCAATCTCTGGGGAAAGCAAAATATTTTGTATAATTTATTGATGACTTTTCTAGAAGATGTTGGGTGTACCCGATCAAAAATAAATCAGATGTGATGTCAATTTTTAAGAACTTCAAAGCACAAATTGAAGTAGAAACTGGAAAGAGAATCAAGTGTTTAAGGACAGATAATGGAGGAGAATATTGCAGCAAGAATTTTAATGCATATTGTCAATAAGAAGGCATCAAAAGGCAAACTAATGCACCATACACTCCTCAACAAAATGGTGTGGCGGAAAGGATGAATAGAACGCTGCTGGAAAAAATAAGAGTTATGCTCATAACAGCTAGTCTACCAAAGTACTTTTGGGCTGAAGCAATTAATCAACATGCTATGTTGTAAATAGATCTCCATCAGTAGCAAATGATTTGAAGACACTGATGGAGATGTGGAGTGGAAAGCCAATTCATTACTCATCTCTTCACATTTTTGGTTGTTCTATATACGTGATGTACAACGCTCAAGAACAAAGTTAGATCTAAAATCTAGAAAATATATTTTATTGGGTTATGCTGATGGAGTAAAAGAGTATCGCTTGTAGGATCCCACTACCCACAAGATCAATGTAGGACACACAAATCGGCGACGCTGTTCCAGGCTCGCGGCCCGATCGGGAGTACGGAGTAGCCCGCAGGGGACTAAACCGGAGACATAAAATGGAGTCGCCACCCAGTGTGAACTGGGAAATGATTTAAGGCCGCACTCACCCCTCGCAAGGGGAGACCTCAAACCGTTGGGTTCGGAATGGTCCCTTACTTATGCCACTTGTAATGAACAGATTTATGTAATAATATAACCGAATCTACGCAACAACAACCTACATCTAAGTTTGCATACTACATATATCTAAGTTTGCATGCATAAAAGTAAGTCGGAATAACGACAAGCACACAATCTCATGAACGCATTAAATCGATAAACATGGCAATATAAATAAATAACAATCTAACATAAACATGGATTAAATTCCTAATGCGAAAGAAATAACTAATCATCCATGAAATAACATACTGTTTCTAACTAAACAATAAATAAACACAAATTTGGATGAAACGAAATATGTGTGTCTCTCAAGCGGTACGTGGCATTGTATCCCGAGTGCAGACCGCACAACCGTCCATTCAGATTCGGCTACGGAATTTACGTCCGGGTTTCCATCCGATATACCGCAAGAGATAACACATATTTCATTCATCTCATGGCCACAACTTACATGAATCTATAATACGCATGCGAAGAAATAACAATAAAATAACAAAAAAGAACGGGAATAAATAAAAAGGGTGCCCTCAGGTCTAACCTCTTAAGTCACCTCTTGGAAGTGCGTTACACGGCCGTCGGAAGGGTTAATGCTCCGTAACTTTTCCGGTTCACCGGTTCAATGTTTTCCTTCATTGCCTCGCTGTTTTGGCCTGCTTTGTTCGCTGTTCTCTGGGGTGTTCGGGGACTATTTTGGGTGATATTTTGGGTGGTTTTCAGGACTGGTTGAGCGATATTTTGAGGGTGTTTTTTGGGACTGTTTTCCTGTGATATAGGGTGCAGTTGTCTGGACTATTTTCGGTGGTTTGGAGTACAGTTTAAGGGCTAATTTTTAGTAGTTTCAGGGTGCATTTTAGGGGCTGGTTGTGCGGAAGTTTGGGTGCAGTTTAGGGGATGGTTTTGTGGTAGTTTGGGTACAGTTCAAGAGCTGGTTTTGCGGCAGTTGCTGGGTGATGTTCTGGAGTGTTTTATCGGTTGTAGATGGGCTGAGTGATGGTTAACGTGGCTGTGTTTGGCTGGTGTCTGATTGGCTTTAGGTTTATATATGAACTGCATGCATGGGGTTGTTGACGTGTACGTTAGGTGAGTGAGGGCTGCTTAGGGTTTGATTCAGCTTGTTGTGTGATGTGGCTTCGGTTTATTTGGTCGGCAGGTGTGGCTTTTTTCTTGAAGGCTAGGGGTTGTTAGCTTGAGCTGAAGGTCTTCACGTAGTCTGCATGAATGGGTAGTTTAGTCGGTTGAGGGAGAGAGAATGTGGGGTGCGTGAGGTGAGGGCCTTTAGGGTTTTTATGGTAATGGTTTCGTGTTTCCAGAGAGAGAGATGAAGGTCTGCGTGAGAGGATGGCCTTTAGGGTTTTTGTGGTGATGGTACCGTGTTTCCAGAGAGAGAGTGTGGCGCGATCTATCTTATTACCGAGTGAGAGAAGAACCGTGAATGACTAGGGTTTGTTGTTTTTCTGAGAGTGGCATGGAAGAAGAAGGTTAGGTTGTGAACCGTTAGGGTTTTATCATTGTTGAGTTTGAGAGGAGGAGAGATTGTGGTTAGGCCGTGTGGGGAAGATGATAAGAAGATTATGGTTTGGCTACCATGAAGATAGAGGAGAAAGATGAGAGCTTTGGGTGTTTTTATTGTTTTCTTTTTTTTTTTGATTTTCCCATGAGGGTCCTCCAGTCAGGGGGAAGGGTTTGGTTTATGTCTCTTTTTATAAGAGTGGGTTAGGGTTGTCTTTTTTCGGGAAGGAAATAAATATTATGTAATTATGGGGATATCTTTTAATTAGTGTGCTATAAGGAAATGATCTCTCTAATTTATGGAGGTGATTTGTTTTAGTTTAGGAAATGGATTTATGGGATTTGATTTGATTTCTTTAATTTAGGCATGTGATTTAATTTAATTAGGAAAGTGATTTATGGGATTTGATTTAGTTTAGGCATGTGATTTAATTTAATTAGGAAGGTGATTTATGGGATTTTAACATGTGTTTAATGTGTTTGAATATTTTTGGATGTGATTTAATGGGCTTGGAGGCTTATGGGCGTGTAGGATGGTTAGTTGATGGGCTTGGCCGTGTGGTTGGTGGTGTGTGGGCTTGGGTGTGTGGCTTGGTGTAGGTTGCGGGGTTTTAAGCCAATGATGAATTTTAAAATAGAGATCCAACTAGCAAACCTGAAGCTAAGCAAATGAATTAAGTCCAACAAGGTATTGATTTCTGACTTTTCCCGTCCGACGTCCGTTTCCCGCGACTTCCGTAACTTAATGGGCAGTGCCTCCATATGAAGGTCATCATCGGGACTTATATGCAAAAATGCAGTGCCTACAGTCGCCCCCACTTTGATGGGACTTGTACAGTTGTGTCAGTGACAATCCTATCAAAGTTATGCATGCATTTTTACTTACCTGGCTCGCCAGCTGTTGCTTATCTTACTTGTTATCCTGAGATGCTTTGACTTTTAGGCTTTGTTCCCAAACTGTATTGAATATGGGCTTTGTTCCCGAACTGTGTTGAAAGAGGACTTTGTTCCCCTGGGCTTTATTCTCGAGCTGTGTTGAGAGTGGGCTTTGTTCCCAAACTGTGTTAAGTGTGGGCTTTGTTCCCAGGGCTTTGTTCCCAAACTGTTGATTGTGGGCTTTATTCCCGAGCTGTACTGAATGTGGGCTTTATTCCTTGAGCTTTGTTCCCAAACCTATGTTGACTGTGGGCTTTATTCCCGAACTTAATTAATTGTGGGCTTTGTTCCCGAACTATGCTGACTGTGGGCTTTGTTCCCGAGCTGTACTGAATGTAGGCTTTATTCCCTGGGATTTGTTCCCAACTTATATTGACTGTGGGCTTTATTCCTGAACTGAATTAATTGTGGGATTTATTCCCTAGGCTTTGTTCCCGAACTATGCTGACTGTGGCTTTGTTCCCGAGCTGTACTGAATGTGGGCTTTGTTCCCAAACTTTTGTTGACCGTGGGCTTTATTCCCGAACTGAATTAATTGTGGGCTTTACTCTCTGGGCTTTGTTCCCAAACTATGCTGACTGTGGGCTTTGTTCCCCGGGTTTTGTTCCCGAACTGTGTTAAGATAGGGCTTTATTCCCCTGGGCTTTGTTCCCGAACTGTGTTAAGATAGGGCTTTATTCCTCTGGGCTTTATTCCCGAACTGTGTTGAAATAGGGCTTTATTCCCCTGGGCTTTATTCCCGAACTGTGTAGAGAGTGGGCTTTGTTCCTGGGCTTTGTTCCCGAACTGTGTTAATTGTGGGCTTTGTTCCCTGGGCTTTGTTCCTGAACTGTTGATTGTGGGATTTGTTCCCGAGCTGTACTGAATGTGGGCTTTATTCCCTGGGCTTTTTTCCCAAACTTATGTTGACTGTGGACTTTATTCCCGAACTGAATTAATTGTGGGCTCTATGCTGACTGTGGGCTTTGTTCCCGAACTATGCTGACTGTGGGCTTTGTTCCTGAGCTGTATTGAATGTGGGCTTTATTCCTTGGTCTTTATTCCCAAACCTATGTTGATTGTGCGCTTTATTCCTGAACTGAATTAATTGTGGGCTTTATTCCCTGGGCTTTGTTCCCGAACTATGTTGACTGTGGGCTTTGTTCCCGAGCTGTACTGAATGTGGACTTTATTCCCAAACTTATGTTGACTGTGGGCTTTATTCCCGAACTGAATTAATTGTGGGCTTTATTCTCGGGGCTTTGTTCCCGAACTATGCTGACTGTGGGCTTTGTTCCCCGGGCTTTGTTCCCGAACTGTGTTAAGATAGGGCTTTATTCCCCTGGGCTTTGTTCCTGAACTGTGTTAAGATAGGGCTTTATTCCCCTGGGTTTTATTCCCGAACTGCGTTGAAATATGGCTTTATTCCCATGGGCTTTATTCCCGAACTGTGTAGAGAGTGGGCTTTGTTCCCGAACTATGTTGAAATAGGGCTTTATTCCCTTGGGCTCTGTTCCCGAACTGTTGATTGTAGGCTTTATTCCCTGGGCTTTGTTCCCGAAATGTTGATTATGGGCTTTATTCCCGAACTGAATTAATTATGGGCTTTGTTCCCGAACTTGTGTTGACTGTGGGTTTTGTTCCCGAACTGTTGATTATTTATGGGCTTTGTTCCCTGGGCTTTGTTCCCGAACTTGTGTTGACTGTGGGCTTTGTTCCTGAACTGTTGATTGTGGGCTTTATTCCCTGGGCTTTGTTCCCGAACTTGTGTTGATTGTGGGCTTTATTCATTTTCTTCAAAACCTGTGAACAAAAACAAAACAAAAACTGCGTGCATGTGACGTGTATGCATGTATGGATGTATTTCCTATTCTGATGGGTTAAGCCTTCTTTGTGCTACTCGGTGCATCTCGCCTACGAAAGTCTTTGATCGCCCCCTAGGTCGGCTTACAATTCCTTTTGTCAATTCTACTCTGGTGATTGCTCAGTTTTCTTTGGTCCCATGACTCAAGATTATGTTATGTCCCTTATTCGCGAGGTGGTAGACTGGTCGTCCCCAGTCTTGATTTAGCTTTCTGCTCTCCGCTGCTTGCATTAGGTCAAGGTGGACCACATGATATGGCATTCTATATCATCATATTATATCACATGCTACGAAATAGTCCCAATAGTTACACATATTATTGCCCTCAAAGAATGCCCAGTATTGAAACCAGAGAACCTTCAAAACATTCAACGCAACTCAAATCCAAGTCTTTGAATAAATGATCTAAGCCAGACTCAAAGTGTGTGTGTGCAAAGGTTCTTTCACAGCTTGATCCTTAAGTAAGCCAACTCAATGATTTCGTTTCAAAAATCGGGATCGATGGGTCAAACCAACCTAGATGTCTCAGTTATGCTCTGCAATTGCTTTTCCGAGCTCAATGTGGTATGATTTTATTTTTCTTTTCCTTTGTCTCTCTTTTTTTCTTTTCGTTTTGAACTTCTTTTCTTTTCTTTTCTTTTTTTTCATTTCTTTTCTTTATTTCTTTTTTTTTTCAACACACATACCCTTTAAAGTAGCATTTCTCCTCATGGTGGTCATAATACTCGCCCATGGGAAGCTTCACGCTTATCGGTTATAGGTGGTTTAATTCTTTTCTTTAGAGACTTTTCTTTTATTTTCAGTCATACCACACATCATAATATAAGCAA
>SKCR01038077.1:0-150704 GCA_019454045.1 Zanthoxylum bungeanum
CGAGAGATTGTGTCGCGTGGAGACATTGTCGTATACAAGATACATAGTGAAGACAATGTAGCAGATCCGCTTACCAAGGCCATTCCTAAGCATGTAGAGGTGATGTGTATAAGATACCATCGATTATGACACTAGAGTAAGTGGGAGAAATTATTGGAGTTGTTACTCGGCGTGCCGATTTATCATGTATTTCCTTGTAAATACGTGTATGAACAATATTTTGTTATGAATAAAATTTACAGTTTCGTCAATATTTTTTTAGAAATGATAGAGATGCACTAGACCTATGAATGATTAAGTTATAACGTAATTGCAAAGGCTTCGCAATTGACATTGAGAAATGTTGTAACAATATCATTCTTAAACTGTTCATGATCAAGGTTTACATTCTTGGTCCGAAAGTAAACCCGGGAGACTGGTACATGTCGTATATCAAAATATTAGTTTCCGGTGGTTTATCTCAGTCAGCCATGAGTCTAGGGAGACTCGTATAGACATGTAGGTGTTCATAGTGGATGAGCACTAAATGACTCACGGAAGATTCCTAATAGATGGTACTCTTGCGTCAATAGGAATCTTCTCGAGTTGAATAACATAGTGGTCATTTGACTTGAGATACCACAGTGGATATATGAGTTATCCTCCACACTTTGATGACAATCACGTCTTTGACCTTTTTAGGTTAGACCTCCTGATGAGTGGTAAATGTATCACTATTTCCCACTCATTTGACCTAATATTTTGTATAGTTTCTTGTGTTTTGTGAATATTTTGATGTGTTTTGTGTTATTTTATAGATAAATAAAGTTTCAGGACTCTCTGGAAGTAATTTGGGGCCAAAACAGTGAAAAACAGACAAAATAGTAAAATTGTAATTTCTCACGTCGCGACGCGCAATCCTTCTGCATCGCGACCGCTAACGTACACCGCCGGCTAAAATACATTGTGCCACATGTCGCATTTTGAGAGGTTTGCTAAAATATGACGTGCTAACATGCGCCGTTTGCTAAAATACGCCATACTAACGTGTGCCGGACATGTGTCACCATCACATGCTGCCGATAATCATCATCGACACTAAAATGCGCCTACCACATGTCAATATCTCAGTGAATCACACTAACGTGGCCCGGGACACGTGTCGTCATCACATACTGCCGACACTAATAATTCAGCCGCCGACGAAAGCGTGACAGATGTCACGATCACGCAAAGCAAATCCGCCATGTATCGATGATCTACGCGCATCGCGACGTGCAATGGGTGTCACGTCGCGACGTGCCCAGCTTACCGAGGCCTATAAATTCACTTCGAAATTTCAGTTTCAGATGTACCTTCCTCTCTGTAATTCCTTGAGAATAATAATGAGTTTGTATCTAGTTTGTTTAATTTCAGTTCTGTAATTAATTTTATTTACTTTTTGTAATAGTAATTTACTTTCTTTACTTTTTCAGTTTTTACTATTCAGTAATGAGGAGGTAACTTCTCCCTGCTATAGTGAAAGGTAAAGATTTTATTATTGCTATTTAAATTAATATCCATTAATTATAACCGAATGTTCTAAGGTGAGGATATGATGGATTCTTACACGACCACACTTTCTGTGGAATCTCAAAATTCAACTATACAGATGGTGATCTGTTGATCAAGTAGCAGACGTCACATATAATTTCTCTCCATAATGGCTTTGGCAGCTTAGCCATGCTGATCATGTTTCTGACTTTTTCCATATGGTGTGAATCATTCTTTCAGCACTACAATTATACAGTGGGGTGCATGGAACAATCAATTCTTATTGAATGATGTGTTTTTCACAGTAGGCATCAAACTCTCTAGAAATATACTCGCCTCCATTATATGTGCAGAGGAACTTCAGTTTCTTCCCTGTTTCACTCTCCACCATGGCATGAAATAGTTTGAAATGATCCAGGACCTGATCATTTGTTTTCAGAAAATACACCCACACTTTCTGAGAAGCATCGTCAATGAAAGTCAGAAAGTATTTGATACCACCTACTGAATTAACCTCCAATGGACCACAAACATCAGAGTGTACCAGACTGAGCAACTATGATCTTCTCGTAGAAGAGAAATTAAAAGAGACTCTATGTTTCTTACTGAAAAGACAAAGTTACAAGGATTTAGAGTACCATTTTTGGATACAGTGATTAGATCCTTCTTTGTCAAGGTAGACAACCCTTTCTCACTCATGTGACCAAGTCTCTGTTGCCACAGATTTTGAGAAGCCTCTAGTTCAGCTACATTGAGGCTCTCTGCACATATCTTCACATGAGTCTTGTATAATGTGTCGTAAATATGTCTTTGGGTGACGACCATGGCACATTTAATCATTCTTCATGTTCCATTGCTAAAGTGGCTAGCATAACGTTGTTTATCAAGGGCTACTCTCGAGAGTAGATTGAGTCAAAGTTCTGAAACATGTCTCACATTCTTCAGGGTTATTGTACACCATGTATTTTTCTGCATTTGAATATCACCAATTCCCACTATCTGAGAGGAACTGATATTTCCCATCTTCACTACACCAAAGTCTCATACTTTATATATTATGAAGAAATCTCTGTGAAGAGTTACATGGTAGGATGCTGCAGTATCTACCACCCACTCAACATCTTGGGTTGCGGTGTGAAGGCATGTCTCTTCCCTGATGGAGCGGATGGATACATCTCCTGAGACAACTACTAATGTCTTTGCATCGTTGGTCTCCAGCTAGGAATTGCATTGTCCTTGCTCTCGTTATAGCTTTCAGAAATTATTCTTTAAGTAGCCTTCTATGCCACAGTAGTAGCACTTATAGGTAGACCTTCTTCCTTCTGTGGATTTTCATTTATTTTTGCTTCTACCTCTCCCTCTACCTCAATTTTTATCTATTTGGCTTCCTAGATTCTTTGTGATGAGGGCTTATGTCTGATCTATGCCCACGTCTTTTCTTATGGCCTCCTCATTTGACATGACAAAGGCATGGTAAGTTTTCCTCATGTAGCTGAATAACTAAGAGTAACCACTAATGTTTCCTAGCTATCAAGAAGAGAATTGAGTAGTAAGAGGGCTTGTACTTCATCTCCAAATTGCATGTCTACTGTAGACAACTGGTTCACCAGTCTTTGGAACTTATTGGTGTGCTCTGCTACTGAAGTTCCACTCATTAACTTCAAGTTCACCAAACACCTCATTATTAAGGCTTTATTCCGAGATATCTTGGCCCGGTACATGCCTTCTAACTTGATCTACATTTCGTAAGTATCTGTATCATGTACTACATGGTGGAAGATGTTGTGGCCAATCCATTGCCTACTCTGACCCAGAGTTCTGTTGTTGAGTTTATTCCAATCACTTTCTTTGACAGAATTTGGTTTCACTTCCTCATTCTCGATCATATTGTACATATCTTTGCAGTGCAAATAATCTATCATTCGTGGTCTCCAGAAAGAGTAATTGGTTGCCGTCAGCTTAATCATTGCACTAGAATGTGAATATTCTATTTCCATTTTAAGTTTAAAGTTTTAAAATGAAAATAGGGCAAAATCAGGGCTGATTTTCACAAATCGGAGGTCACCGTTGCGTCTGGAATGGTAGAAAATTATGGATGTGACTATTCATTGGTCCAAATCCGACTCAGGGACTAAATTATAATTTTCTAAAATTTTTGGGGCTAACATAAAAATTTCAGAGACTTCAGGGGGCTTAATGAAATTTACCAGATAGGCTGACGTGGTAAAGTGGGATCTAATACTGACATGGCAGCTGACGCGGTATAGATGTGGTAGATGGTGTGGCTGATGACGTGGTGACATGTGGCGATGACGTAGTAGATCACGTGCACTGACTCTGCGCTGACGTGGCAATGACGTGTACTGACATGGTTGTTGACGTGGTCATCTTCAACCTTGAGCTGCGCGTGTTGCGTGTCTGGCTTATGGGTTGGCTACAACATGGCGCGTTCGGGCCGGTTCGGTCTAAGTTTGGTTGCCGGAAAATATCACAGTATTTTTCTCGATGTGAACAAGTAGATGGTATGCTCAAAATAGATTTTTGAAAACTTTCCCGAAACTCGAATTTTCCGAATCGAGTTCTGTTCTTCGGTTTTACGACCCCAATATATAACCAAAACTCCTGATACCACTTATTGTGATTCTCTGATCACTGAAGAGTGTTTATGAAGAAAAACTGAATTCTATTACCACAAGAACATAATTTACAAGTGTTTAAACTTTACAAAAACCTCACCCACTTTACACTCTCAAAGCTTTCTTTAAATGAAGCTTACTTGTTTGGGATGCCTAAAGCTCACAAATGAGCTCTGTATTTATTGCAAAACTTAGGCTCAAAATTTCAACAAGTGAATAGTAATCCATCGAAGGTAGTTTTGGAAGCTTGCCCATTTTTCAAACTCCACCTAAAGTATCTTAGAGGCTTGCATGAAGGCGGTTAACAACTATTAATGCAACTAGATTCATCACCTCTTTCTTTTTCCTTTTCCCTCTTACTCATTTATAATATCATCATCATTATCTCATCTATTTTCTTATGTTGCATATCATTACAAATTCAAATTTTGACCACCACATAATTTCTTTTCATTGATCAAAATTAAAGAATAGATTTTATAAGATTCTTAGGAAATTCTTCGACTACTTAAGATATAGATATTTATTCATTAATCTTTCTCATTTTTAAATAGTCGGGACGTTGAGAAATATCTAAAAAAAATTCCCGATCTTCACAAAATTTGTGATTAATGTACCTAAAATTTAACCAATGGGGGTATTGTGAATCACTTAATTATCCGGATGTAAGTCACCTCATTTTCCCCCATATATTTGTTAGGGTTCAAATTTTCTAATATTTATTTTGGAAACATTGAAAACTTTACCGTCAAACCACCCGATTCGGATTTAAGCGGAGGAGTTTAATCCCCTCACTGTCACAGACTCTTACAAGAAATACACTCTCTGTACTCGAACCCAGGACCTGAAAATCAGGTCTTAGGCCCACCAAGGCACTCCCCTTAGGGGCAAATTTTATAATATATTATTGGAAAAAAATAGATTTCATCTATATTAGGTAGCATATTCAATTAATTAATGGGCCTAAATATTTAGAAAAATGTGCTCAAGTTCCTCTGAGAATTTTTCTTGTGTATTTAGAAGCAGATTTGGCTGATGAATGAGTCTAGATATCCAAATAGCACCATGCCAGAGCTGATAGATATCATTAAATTTTTAATGGAAATTAGGAATATTTGGCTGGTGTAATATTTAATACTATTTGGTATAGAGTTTGATGAACTTATAAGCTAATTTATTATCTCAGTGCAATGTTTAAAAACTAACTTATACTTTCAATCAATATTCTTTACTAAACGGTGCTTTTATACTCCAATCATTTTCATTCTTTAATTTATTCTTTACCATATTTTAGGACATGAGTTGTTGATGGTGGGTTTTTGATAAGTCCTTTGCTCAAGGGAGGTCGAAAAATATAGTAGTAACACATCCAAATGGATAGAAAGGCCCAGTGGCCCAATAGTTAGAAGAAAATGGAACATGACTTAACCATTGTATGTAATGATGATTGAGAGATTTTGAGGTGGTACAAGTATAGATGGTACCCGATCCGATCATATTGAAGAGCGTTTTTGAGATGCTCTGAGACTTATTGAAGACTATCCGATGAGTATCATTTGTGTGAACCTCGACCATATTGAAGACTGAATTTGAGAAGACAAGTTGTCTCGGTGACCCGACCCGAGGAATAAAGATGAGAACACGACCAACCAGTATGGGAGCAACATGAAGTCTAACATATCTGGAAATGAGTACCTCTAGAAGGCTAATGATGAAAGGGATAAAACAATGGTTCATAATAATACTTGGCCCTACCAGCAATATAAGTAAGTGCAATGGTGGGACAATAGCTGCCATAGGTCACCAGAGGTCACCATAGGTCATTGTAGTGACTAGAGAATAAACTAATCTGATTGGTTGAAAAGACGGTGGAAGTAATGACTAAGCCTTGCAATGATGATTCCGTGATATGAGATGACGTCAGGGTTTGTTGTAATAGTGGTTTGAGAATCTATATAAAGGGGTAGAAGCCATATTAAAAGAGGTGAATGTTGGAGTTCTACGGTCCCAAGGATCGAATAATAAGCATAAAAAAAACATGTGAAAACATCAAGGAGTTGCGGAATACTCACAATGATCAGTTTGCGATGCGACGAACAAAATCTTCAAGCTTTGAGTCCTTGTGGTTCTCGGAAAACTGCAGATTTTGTCTCCAAAAAATTCGGCCATCATCAACTTTTGAGCTCCAAGCTTTGTGTTGAATCCATGCTCACATATGCTGTTTCCCTATCACCTTCGCAAGACCCCGATTGTGTGCTAGCACATGATGATTTTGCCACAAAATCATCACTCTATTTCTTCTCCATGGCTCTCGGCATTTTGGGCAGAAACCAGAAGAAAAACAGCCCTTGTGGGCGTGTGGGAGAGAATAAGGAAATAGAGAGAGTTAGTTGTGTGTTAGATAATTGATTTCTAAAATCAATTAACATATACTAAATTTTTGATTTTCAAATAATCAAGCCATTAAAGGCTTGCCAACTACCAAC
This sequence comes from Zanthoxylum bungeanum, assembly GCA_019454045.1. NCBI lineage: Eukaryota > Viridiplantae > Streptophyta > Magnoliopsida > Sapindales > Rutaceae > Zanthoxylum > Zanthoxylum bungeanum. Next base: position 6,635 of record SKCR01038077.1, read on the forward strand.
ATCAACTCTCATCAATCAATGAATAGTGACTGGTGTCAATCACTCAAAGTGAAAGACATCCATCACTTGATTGACAGATGATGTGACGCTAGATGCGACTAGCGATTTGACGCTTGATGTGACTTGCGTGCCGCACTCGAATTCGAAATGTGAATGCGCTCGCAAACACTCTCGGGCTCGGGTTCGCTAATTCCAAATTAACGAATTTTCCGTTGCGACGTAATTAAATGATTATGCCTAGCAAATTCACTATTCACGTTGCTAACGAATTAATTCTAAATTAACTCGTTCGCCCGAATTAAAATCTAATTTTAATTCCGCGTCGAAATCCAATTTCTTATAATATATTGAATATATTATTTTATCGATTAATTCCAAATTAATCGTTCTCTCTCTTTTAATTGATATTTTATCCCAGATAAAATATCTCCGCAATTAATCCCAGATTAATTTTCTCTCATCTAATTAATCCCAGATTAATTAAAGTGCGAGTCATACGTCATCGGTGAATCTTCGGGAAGCGACCTATGAGATCCCCAGATATGTTGGCAGTAAATTCGATCGTCAGACTATCCGAACACGTAAGTACCTAGTACTACATTTTTACCGATTTATAAGACATGGTTGGCTTCTAGCAAAGCGCCATGCCTACCCAATTCTCCAGAAACATCCTTACAGGAATATAGTGATCTATATCAGGCGTAGTATACATAGTATCATGTATATCGATCCAGTATCAGATGTCACATGCTAGGCCTGAGGCTGGAATTGTGTCTGCCCCGTAAGAAGCACATATCAGATCTCTGGTAACTAGTCTCTATAATCGGATATACATGACCTAGTCATAATATCCCGATAGCTGCAGCATACAAGAGAACGAGTTCCGTATCCTACGTGACCATCATCTCCACTATGACTGGAGTGATACTTCCGTCTTGACATCACACCCAACACACTACGATTCTCAATATACCCAGCAGAGGCGTACACAGAACCTGTTAAAGCCCTGGACGACCTATAACCAAAGGATATTGATTGTCGCAAGTATTAGCGGTGCAAGTATCAGGTTAAGACCAAATACATCTACCCTGATTTCGGACTTCCATAGACACATAGTCATACTACCAATGGAATTCCGAGGGTTCTATCCAGAGCGAAGCTGTTTTCCGTACCATCGGTAAAACACAACCTCCTACTACACTTGCATGAGTACCCTATACCCAAATATATGAGAACTATGTTGTTATGCCCTCACAACGCGCACAAGTGTAATACTAGTCTTTTACGCATTATCGATGTTCGATCTCGATAATACTCTGACTAGGGATATTTAATGATTAAACCTTCGTGGATTGATACTATCTCATATCATCTCAATCCAGGAACTAATCATAAGGACCTCCTATCATTTATACATCTTGGTGATCTAATCACAAATGATAAGAGTGCAATTTCCTTTGTCACATAGTTAATTTGTACAACAACACCATGATCTGTACAATAGTGACGCTATGGGTCATAACTGTCCAACAATCTCCCACTTGGCCTATAGCCAGTCACTCAAGTGTCCTACACTCGAACTATGTACGGTTCGCTCAAATTACTGAGTAAAGACTTTCGTCAGCGGATTTGCATGATTATCATCTGATGCGATTTATACGATCATCACATCGCCACGATGTATGATCCGAACGAATCAGATGAATATCGAAGTATATATCTGGATCGTTGAAGAGACCATTAATTCTTTAACCTGTGTTGTAGCCTAGCTCAGCTGCTAACAGAACTATATCTAATCTAATTATATTTATTATTGACCCAAATGGCTTCTATTGCTGCATCAGCTGCAGTAATAACCCGCATTTGTTGTTTATTTGGTAACAGTATCTTGCTTGGAAGATTTCTAGCTCACTGTTCCGTTATTCAAACTTTGTATAGTACCATTGTTACGACTTACAGTCGTTATTATCGGTTTGGAAACTTGCAGCAGTGATCCTAGTCACTTCAAGTTCTCTTTCTCCATAGTATAAGAAGGCATCCTTAGTTCTCTAAGATACTAAAGGATGTTCTTAAATTCAATCGAATGACTATCACTTGGATTGGCCCGATTGTGAATCCATATGCTCAAAGCCTATGAGTCACCAGGTCACATACATTTATTTCAATGTACGAGTTCTCGGAGAGTATCAACAACTTTAAATCTATCCCAGTAGATCTTTATTCCTAGAATAAAGGTTGTTTTCTCCCAAGAATTCTACGGAGAATTTTCACGAAAGCCAAGCTTTCACCGATTGTATTTTAGGAATATCATTTCCAAGAAATGATATGTCATTATTTATGGGACAGCCACTGTCAGTGCGCTCCCACTAACCCTCTTATATACACAAGAATCATTTTCGTTTTGAATTAAATCATATACCATTAGGTTTCCGTTAAGGAAAGCGGTTTTGGCATTCAGCTGTCATATTTCATAAACGAAACATGCAGCATCAGCAAGCATTATCCAAATGGATTTACCATGGCAACATGTAAAAGGTTTCGTCGTAATCGACACAATGTCAATAACGATACCTTTTCGCTACAAGCCTAGCTTAGCACGTTGGTATGTTGCCTTCCATGTATGTCTTCTTTGAAGACTTATATAGTACCAATATGCACAATGCTTTGTAGTACAACAACTAGTATCCAAACTTAGTTGGTATACATGGAATCCATTTCGGACATCATGGCACTTTGCCATATTAGGGAGTCGATACCTTATATCACTTCCTCATACGTAGTCAGTTGGTGTTCCTCAATAAGATTGACATCTTTACGAGGTGAGATCAGAAACCCATACCCGAGGTTGTTTTCTGACTCTCTCCGACTTACGTGGTTCTTGTGTAATCGAATATTATTGGTATAGTTTCATCCTTGATGAACTATTTGTGTTCCATTAAGGAATAGGTGCCCGAAACAGTATTACTCTGATTTTCATCGAGTTTTACTTTCCTCCCACTTACCACTGCATATCGGTATTCCTCTTAGGAAAACCGCATGGCGAACAAAAATTACATTGTTCTCTTGTGAGTTGTATAAGTACTATACTTTGGTATCCCTAGGATAACCAACAATTGGCACTTATCCATTGAAGGAAATGGTAGCTCAAAACGACTCATGATTAGCCTTATCATGTCCAACAAAATTTGGTTACTCTGTTCGGACACACCGTCAAATGACATGTTCCGGGAGGAGTCCTCATTGAAAGAATACTATACTCTTTCAAGTATTGTGAGAAACTTATTGCTTAAGTATTTTCATCATGGTCTTACCGTGGTGTTTAATACTTTAGCCGATCTGTTTGCCTATTTCGTGTCGAAACTTTAAAAGTTTCCGATTTGTATTTCAAAAGAAACACATAACCATAACACGATTCCACATCCGTAAAGGTCACGAAATATTCATATCCACCTCTAGCCTAGCTAGACATGGGCCCACTTGCTTCACTATGAATAAAGGGCTAACAGATCGGTGACATTTACACTTTTACCAAGTAAAGGTGTTTTAAGCACTTTGCTTAATAAACTAGATTCGTAGACATTATTTGAATGGTATCAAATCAGTCCTAGTACCCAATCTTCGAAAGTGTGGATATACGAGTCTTGTTTAATTGTGTCCCAGACAACAATGCCACATTGAAGTTTCTTCTGATGAAATCAGTTTGAGCTATTTGTTTGTCATGTTTTACGTTTGAGATTGATTTATATTCAAAATATAAATACTATTATTCACATCTAATGTGTTTATCTCAATACCATCTTTATATAATGAAACACTTTAGTGTTCTAGAATATAAAGGTATACCCGCAACGGGTTAAACCCAGATATAGAGATAATGTATCTAGTCAAACTAGTTACATTTTAACAGTTTCCTAATTTAAGTACACACCCGAAGGTAGTTCCTAAACTTAGGTATCTACGGTTAAGACAGCGACTTTCGTCCCGTTTTCAATTCGTAGATTAATCTCAACTGGAGTCAGTATCCTGCTCATAGCAGATTCTGCACATCAGCACATATTTATGTATCACACTAAGTATCTAAAATCCAATTCTAATACTAGTAGTGAACATATTTTATGACAAACATATTTGAAGTTAAGCCTTGCTCGTCTTCAATTCCTTCATGTCTGCTTTGTCCAAACGGCAATCACGCTTCCACAATCCTGTTTGCCATATTAGGCAGACATCTTGGGATATGTCCTTTATCTTCCCAGAAGATTATAATGATTTTGCCTTTGCCATTTTTTCTACATCTCAGAAGCGTTCGGCCTAGCCTCGGCTTTCTGGAATGTTGAAATAAGATGCGCGCCTTGCGCTTCTTGCCTTATTGCAAACTTTGAATTTGTCACCTTGAGAATAGCCATTAACTCTCCAAGAGTTTTCTATTGCAATTTTTACTTCTAAATTCTAAAGATAGATTTATGAAGATCCTTCAATTTCAATGTCATACTTTAAGGATCTAATCCTTAGTTCTGATTAAGAAATTAAGGAATCTATTCGGCAAGCTTAATGGATTAAGCACTAAAGTTATCATCACATGAATATTCCAAATATCATGCTCTACTATTTGCTTAACTCCGGGCTTAGGCCTAATATGTTATTTTATCAAATAAAGTAACTTATTGGTTTCCAGGACCATCCTGAAATTTTATTCCCAATTTGAAAATTAAACCATTTAAATACATTTTCCCTATGATTATGTTTTAAATATCAATCTTTCAATTTGTCTTGATTCCAATAGTCCAACTATTTAATCAACGATTTAGGTACTATTTATTATAATGATTATTATAGTCCAACTATTTAATCAACTATAATTTAATAGGTTAAAATCAATTATATTGATTACTATAATCCAATTATAAAATCAACTATAATTAATCAAATAAATTCGAGTATATTGATTACTATAATCTAATTATATAATCAACCATAAATGAATAGTTTAAATACAGTCCAACTGTTAATTAAAACAACAATCTAAATATTAGTCAAACTAACATTTAATTTATTTGACGAATGATTTGAAATGAGCGCGTATGGCAAGTTACTAAACGAATATTGCAAATTTAATACTTGCCTCCCACTATTTTTCGGCGAGCCTCTAACCCTCCGTCGAGTACTCGGGAAACCGTGTTTCCTAGTGGGCTAGGATCTCGTTAAATGTCACACAATCTTGACTTTGGCCAACAAATTGTATGATAATTAACTAGGTAGATCTCTAAGATCAATTGGATCCCATCTAATTCCTAGATCCAGTAGGGGGACATCCAAGTCTGAAACATATATCTTATATATGCCAATATATCCAATATATTGCCTAACCTTTTTCCTCTGAATCAACTAACCCTTGGCTTTGGCACAACAAACTTAGTGATCCCAGTTAAGCGTGACCCATTGACCATGGAAAGCTTCGTAATCAATGTCGATGGACAAGAAGTGGTCTTGACTTTGGCCAACAAACCACAACTTGGACAAGACACCAATATGGAACAAAGCCTTCGTGATTCAAACACATCCTCGACGGACAAAGGCCTTGACTTTGGCCAACAAGCCAATGCTAGTCTTAGATCTTGAGTAAGAATCACTCAATGGAAGGAAAAACGCTTAATATTTTGTGAGGGTTTTTCGTGTGCAAATTGGCAACCAATTTATTATCTTTGTTAAGGTCTCATCATCATACACCCTTAAACATGCATTCTAAACACATACTAAGGCGCGTAAATAAAATAATAATGATATGCGGATGGATACTTAACACATTGTTCCTAGAACAAATCTCTCTCTTTCCTCTCTCCCGCTAGCACAAGTATTTACTTCTACCCGTTACACTACACTTCTAAAGAAACCTCATTTACATTGAGGGGAATAGGTGAGAAGAGAAATACAAAGAGTATGAGGTAATAGGCTGGACACGCAGGTCCAATTAATAAATTCTAAATTTATTACAACAATTTCTAAAATTGCCCCACCCATCTAATATCCATCTGATATACATTATTCATGCATCGCAACCATGTATTCACACAAGCATGTTATCAATCAATATAATCCAATTAATCTGATAATTAATGACCATCCAATGTTCAAACAACGATTTGATTTTGCTCGAGTCCAACTCGTTTTGCGAATAAGTACTCAAAGTACAAATTCTTGAATTAAATTAAACTACAAAATTAAATCCAATTCAATTTGTATTTAATACTAATTCACTATTTAATTCCAAATTAAATATTACACTTTATTTATAAACCTTTACGACTTAAATTCCAAATTTAATCGTTACGGGTCTCATAGCCCGATTAACATCCAATGTTAATTTAATTAAAGTCCAATGGGCTTTTAATTAATTTCATAAGGCATGGACTTTTGGTCAACTTGGGTCAAACCCAATAACCAAAGCCCAATCAATGAGTAACCCCATAAGTCTAGAAATTAATTTAGGCCCATTAGGCCCAATTAAAATAATTAAGGTCCATTAGTCGCATTTGGACTTTATGGAATCGGTTTTGGGCCCAATTGGATCCAACCAATTTAGCCTAAACCTAACTTGGTACAACCAAGCCCAACTAGCCCAATTACAACATTAAAAGCCCAAATCCAATTTAAGCCCATTTAATTAAATCACAAAAAAATCCAATTTCATAATTTAATTAAACAAAGTGCACAGCATAATTAATTACATAAATCAACATTTCCAAATCATCAAATTACACAACTAATCATGCTCTTTAACTTTAAATCATGTCCAACACAATTTATCAAAAAATCAAACCCAATTACATGCTACAAGTCTCGGCAATGGAGGGGATTTTTATGTCCAATTCAAATTCAATCCAATTAAATCCAATTCAACATTAAATCCACATTCCCAATTGATTCCAACTCATCCAATGAATCAAAAAAATCAAAAATCCAAGACATTTGGGCATCAAGCACATTCGGCCAAGCCATGTATTTTGGGAAAAAAAAATGATCCAATCACAATTTCATGAAATTGATCCAATCAATCTTCAATTAAACATCATTTAAACATATTCAATCAAACAATTTAACTAAATCATGCTCAAAATTAATTTACCCAAATTTTAAGCCCTAAATCGGTTTCATGCTTTTAACAACGCTCTGATACCATTGTTGGAGTTCTACGGTCCCAAGGATCGAATAATAAGCATAAAACAAACATGTGAATACATCAAGGAGTTGCAGAATACTCACAATGATCGGTTTGCGATGCGACGAACAAAATCTTCAAGCTTTGAGTCCTTGTGGTTCTCGGCAAACTGCAGATTTTGTCTCCAAAAAATTCGGCCATCATCAACTTTTGAGCTCCAAGCTTTGTGTTGATTCCATGCTCACATGTGCGGTTTCCCTATCACCTTCGTAAGACCCCGATTGTGTGCTAACACTTGATGATTTTGCCATAAAATCATCACTCTATTTCTTCTCCATGGCTCTCGGCATTTTGGGCAGAAACAAGAAGAAAAACAGCCCTTGTGGGCGTGTGGGAGAGAAGAATGAAAGAGAGAGAGTTAGTTGTGTGTTAGATAATTGATTTCTAAAATCAATTAACATATACCAAATTTTTGATTTTCAAAAAGTCAAGCCATTAAAGGCTTGCCAACTACCAACATCAACTCCCATCAATCAATGAATAGTGACTGGTGTCAATCACTCAAAGTGAAAGACATCCATCACTTGATTGACGAATGATGTGACGCTAGATGCGACTAGCGATTTGACGTTTGATGTGACTTGCGTGCCGCACTCGAATTCGAAATGTGAATGCGCTCGCAAACACTCTCGGGCTCGGGTTCGCTAATTCCAAATTAACGAATTTTCCGTTGCGACGTAATTAAATGATTATGCCTAGCAAAATCACTATTCACATTGCTAACGAATTAATTCTAAATTAACTCGTTCGCCCGAATTAAAATCTAATTTTAATTCCGCGTCGAAATCCAATTTCTTATAATATATAGAATATATTATTTTATTGATTAATTCCAAATTAATCGTTCTCTCTCTTTTAATTGATATTTTATCCCAGATAAAATATCTCCGCAATTAATCCCAGATTAATTTTCTCTTTCATCTAATTAATCCCAGATTAATTAAAGTGTGAGTCATACGACTTCAGTGAATCTTCGGGAAGCGACCCATGAGATCCCCGGCTATGTTGGCAGTAAATTCGGTCGTCGGACTATCCGAACACGTAAGTACCTAGTACTACGTTTTTACCGATTTACAAGACAAGGTTGGCTTCTAGTAAAGCGCCATGCCTACCCAATTCTCCAGAAACATCCTTACAGGAATATAGTGATCTATATCAGGCGTAGTATACATAGTATCGTGTACATCGATCCAGTATCGGATGTCACGTGCTAGGCCTGAGGCTAGAATTGTGTCTGCCCCGTACGAAGCACATATCGGATCTCTGGTAACTAGTCTCTATAATCAGATATACATGACCTAGTCATAATATCCCGATAGTTGAAGCATATAAGAGAACGAGTTACGTATCCTACGTGACCATCATCTCCACTATGACTGGAGTGATACTTCCGTCTTGACATCATACCCAACACACTACGATTCTCAATATACCCAGCAGAGGCGTACACAGAACCTGTTAAAGCCCTGGATGACCTAAAACCAAAGCATATTGATTGTCGCAAGTATTAGCGGTGCAAGTATCAGGTTAAGACCAAATACACCTACCCTGATTTCGGACTTCCATAGAAACATAGTCATACTACCAATGAAATTCCGAGGGGTCTATCCAGAGCGAAGCTGTTTTCCATACCATCGGTAAAACACAACCTCCTACTACACTTGCATGAGTATCCTATACCCAAATATATGAGAACTATACCGTTATACCCTCACAACGCGCACAAGTGTAATACTAGTCTTTTACGCATTATCGATGTCCAATCTCGATAATATTCTGACTAGGGATATTTAATGATTAAACCTTCGTGGATTGTTACTGTCTCATATCATCTCAATCCAGGAACTAATCATAAGGACCTCCTATCATTTATACATCTTGGTGATCTAATCACAAATGATAAGAGTCCAATTTCCTTTGTCACATAGTTAATTTGTACAACAACACCATGATCTGTACAAATAATGACGCTATTGGTCATAACTGTCCAACAGTGAACAAATTTTACATCTTTCAATACATGTAATTTATGAGCCTAGGCTTGTAAAGAAAAATAAATGATAGAAATAGAAAGTGAACCGTGACTCAACCACATTGTAAAACCGATAGACCATTTTTTGTAATCTGTGATTCCTTTGTTACATTCCCGGTTCAGTATTTACCATAAGCACAATAAAAATAATAGTTTTCTCCCACGAATGTAAGTTGGAGCCACTCTCCAACGAACCATGTAAATCTCGTCTCTATAATTTTTAGTTTTTTTCCAAGTTTGTGCGATTCCTAATAAATAAATAATTTCATAGTTGAGGGAGGTTTAATCGAGGGGAAAATTTCTTTTTATCCATAGGAACAAAAAATAGCCATCAACAGTTGGCGCCGTCTGTTGGGATCAGTACGAAAAGCAACCAATGCACTAAGACGATGGAAAAAGATGGAAATCATAGAGGTGATGAGCCATCTATGGTAGACTAGATGCATAAAATGGAGGAGAGTCCGCGGCTAGAGAGAGACAAGGCCAAAAAAGAGATGTAGCAGACAAGAACCTTCATGAAGTTTTTGATGGAGAAGATTGAAAGATTGGAGAAAAGGTCGGGAGAGAAATCTTGTCACATCTCAGTATATCCGGGATGTGACTGGCTGGAGATGGTGTGACCATCCCCTAAGCCTCTGACATGCCCATGCAAAACCTATAAAGCCATGTTCAACATGTACCAAAACTCATGCTTAATCCTGTAGTTATACCCATCTCTATCCTATCATAAGCCTGGAACCATGTGAATGTATGCGTAAATGCCACACTTTATATATATATATTTATTCACACGGTAAATATTTAAATATACCCTTACTTTATTACATTTACTGAAACTATATGAATGTATTAAACACCATCTTTAAATGTATATTCTAATACATGACATTTACATTGTTGAACCATCCTGTGGACTACTAATGACTGCAGCTGGTCTTCATATTCTCCAATCTGAGTACCTGAGATCTGGAATCCAAGGCACCTAGACGGGAACTGAACCTGCAATCACAAAAGAACTGTGGGGGTGTGGGGTGGGGGAGGTAAGATCTTATGAAAGACTTGGTGACTATAGACACTGTATTTTTATGTATAGCCCGTTGATGAGTCTCGTACGGGGACACCCTTTGAAAGGTGGTGAAATCACAAGGATGAATGCTATGAAGGAAAGAAAACCCAAGGAATATAGCCAAAAAGCTAACCAGATATCACCTATGTCCTGCCTACGTTCTCTCTAAACTAGAACATCCAGCCGGACATGATTTGAAAACCCTACATCTGACCGAACATGATACATATGTCATTGAACGAGCAGATTATCAGTTACTGAATTTAAAGAACCTAATTACGTCTGACCGTATATATAATTCAAATATAATATCTGATCGGACATGTATCGAGTTTTCCACATCTTCAGTTATTGGATCAAGGGCATGACTATGTCCAGCTGGATGTATATCTCAAAATGTATATCCGTCCGGATATGTCTCTAGCTGTAACTGACACAGAAAATTGGAATTCAGTAGAGAAGGAGACATGATTCTGTCTCCACATTCTATTCTCAGATCCTCCCATTTTCTATAAAAAAAAAAGGGTTCCACATTCTTAGGGGGGATTCATAGATTTTTGGAGAGATTAGTTGGTGAATCAGACTCAGAAAACCTTAAAAATTCTAAAAACAGTAAGAGTTAGAGAGTGCCACAAGGCCTTGGAGTTTCAAACCCCCCGGTACGAATCCAAAAATAACTTAACATTTAGAAACATCATTTAGAGCCACCAAACAACATAAAGGTACGACCTGAGAACACCTTTTTTTTATATTTATGCATATTTGAGATTCTAAAATAACACGGTATCTCTGGTCGGACGCACATCATGTTCGGCCGGATATGCACACACCTTCGACCACCTTTTTACATGTCAAGCCATCTTTACTGTTTTCTCTAGTTAATTTCATACTTAGTTATTTTTTATGTTGTGCTTGTTACCATTAATCTATGCATGTTTATTTATTTCATCTTAGATAATTATGCCACATGGATTTAGTTAATTTATCTGGTTAATATTAATTTGCATGCTATACTGCATATTGTGTGATCTGGGAATGATGTCCGGCCAGACTTGTCTTATGTCCGGCCGGACATGAATGATATCCGACCGTATGATCCCGTGGTATATAGGATAGAAACACGAATATAAGTTCTATATCTGATTCTGAATGGACAGTAATATAGTTCACACTCAGGATACAACTCCACGTACCATTGGGAGATGGCCATTTCATTATTGTTACACTTAGAATGCATTTTCACTATGACTTTTATTATGTATGAATGCTTTTGTATTTCTGGAATACACAGTATATCCGGCCATACTTCCAGTAAGTCCGGCCAGACATAAAGATTAAATGCTATATCCGGTCGATCTTAGGCCATATTCGTCCAAGCCTCTTCAAGGCTAGAACCACTTTATACCTGCTTTAGCTTATATTTATCTTTTTTTACTTATTGTTGTAATACCTTATTTCGGCACATTAACGTCATTTATTTATTTATTGTTTTTCGTGTTTGCGCTATGATGTGTGCTTTATAAACTGTATTACATGTGACTGTATTATAAGGGACCAGTATAAGACCATTTCGAACCCAAACAAGTTTAAGGTCAGACCTTGCGAATGGTGTAGTGAGGCCTTAAATCATTCGTGGTATCTCATACCGAGTGACGACTCCCTTATTCTCTTGTTAGTCCCCCGCGGGACTATATGTACTCTCTACGGGCTGCGAGCCCAATAAGATAGTGGTCTTCAATGTCATAGGCATAATGGTAAACCCCACTTTGCTCCTACAGTGGCAACTCCATTAGGGATAGATAATCAGCCCTAAAAAATGCCTTGTAGTATTTATGTCTAGATTGAGGAGAACCATGTGTTCATCTTTTACATACTCTTCTTAACCCCGATGGCGTTACATATCTAGAGATCGCTTTCACTCAAGGTGGTGGATTGGTATGTGATGATAACTATCACTTATTGGTATATACCCTTGAGAATAATGGTACGTTCACTTGGTCGATCGAAACATTGAGTAGGGAGATCTACTTGTGGACAACCCTTCATATTTTTTGGAATAAAAAAAGTGTGTTCACTTGGTCGATTGAACCTTTGAGTGGGGAGATCTAGTTGTATGAAACCCTTTGCCAATAAGAGCCTAAGCCGTACTCGTGTAAGCCCACATAAAAAGCCCATAGTTGTTATCCTATAGGAGCCTCATTTTATGTTTTTGTTTGGACCCCCAATCATTTGAAGTAATTTGAATTTTTTGCCATGAGGTGTAAAATTGTTGGGCCTTTTCAACTGGGACAAGTTTGTATTTTCATGATAATTGGGCCAAATTCTTTAAAATGATAACGGGCTACCTTGTATGCAAACCTTGTTGGGCCTAAAAATATTTATATAGGATCCAAAAGTGCCAAAATACGAGTCTGATACTCACACTGCCTTCAGTCTAGAAAAGGGTACGTCTTATTTATCCCATTTAGATATTTTTAAACATTTCTAAGTCCAATCCAAAATAACCAAGATTACTAAGGGTCCATTTTTTTCATTCTTATACTATGGCACGATCCCCATATTAGGTTAATCATTATATAAATGGGCGGCCTTTGTCTTTTTACGATGGAATAGAACCGAAGTAGCCAAGGTTTACCCTTTATAGCATAAGAGAGAACGAGCTTATATACCCTTATTGGTGCATCAGTTAAGCCATACCTAGGACATTTATGAGACTTACAACATGTGTGGGAGAATAAGACTGGAAGGGTATATGTTGATGTTTTAGCACATCGTGTATTTCATGCATCTCATGTATTGTACGCACATATGCATCATGCTAACAGTTTGTGATGCAGCCATCATAGTGGCATAGTGGGTTAGGGAATAAGATAGACTCATTAAGAAGCAAGTAACAGACTTAGACATGGAAAACAGTAATAACACGCATAGTGAAAATTCCCGCATGGATCAGTTAGAGACGACAATGAACAAGATTGCATAATAACTACAAAACTTGGCCAAGATCGTTGCTAACATGGAAGCAATCAACACGGCATCTTGAATGACATGGGCTAAGAGTAGTGAGAGGAGGCATGAGGGGCCTGAAAAATAAAACAGTGGAAGAGACTCTTGTGTTGGATGATGACGATATGGCTGACTATGCCGATGGAAGAGCGGCCAAATCACAAAATGAAGCTGAGGTCCAAAGGTTGAAGGAGAAAATAGAGATAGTTGCCTAGAAAATGAAGGGAAAACATGAGGATTTGTTAGATAACAACACATTGGAATTCAAGGAACAACTGCACTCTTAGTTCAAAATTCCGAAAATGGTAAAGTTCAACCGGAACACGGATCCAAAGTTTCATTTCTGTCAGTATGTATCATTGATGAGTTTGATTAGACTATCCCAATGCCAAGTGTAAAAAATATTTGGGATGTCGCTGGATGGAGCAATAGTGGAATGGTACCACAATTTAGATAAGAAAGTGAAAGTAGACTGGAGGGCGCTGGCTGAAGCGTTCCTAAATCAATATGTGATCAATATGGATTTTGACCTGTCACTTCGTGACTTGGAGAATGCGAAGCAAATGCCCGAAGAAAGTTTTAACGAATATGTTAACCACTGGATAAGCTAGCTATTGAGGATGCAAACAAGACCATCGGAAAAAGGACTTGATCAAAATGATTATTAAAGGGACCAAACCCTCTATCTATAACAAGCTGAGAAGGATGACCTCCACGATCTCTAACTTCCGACGGCTGAAAGAGACGGTGACATACATTTAAGAGGCATTGGCTCAAAATGGGAAGTTTTACGGCCATAATAAAAAACCGATGATGGGCCTTCTGGAATAAAGCCCAGCCACGCTGAAATAACTACTATCAGAAACATAATATTTTCAAACCTTGGCAGACTTCCATCAAAGGTGTTCGAGAAATTAAAGAGACAAGGTCTGTTGAAACCCCTAGAACTCAGACCATTGCCAAATCCAATACCTCACTACATCAATCTAGACCAATACTGCCATTTCCACCAAGAAAAAGGCTATAACACAAACAACTGCACCCACCTCAAACACGAGATTTAAGAATTAATCGACAGTGGCAAGATATCTGATCCTGAAGGGAACCACCCCTAAAACGTGATTGTTGTATTACCTTAAAATTCGGTCTTTCATAAGAATATTCCGTCTCTTGAAAACAAGCATGCCTAAATCCTTAAAGCAATGTTAAATTTTGGAATCACTAACAGAATGCTATCTTAAAAATTGTTCATTAAACTTGAAGCTTAGAATTGCATTGCCTACTTAGAAAGAATTTATGTTGGCACAACTTGTAGAGACAGTCAAGACACTTGACATTCATCTAACTCTTTTAAAAAATTAAGATTGAGATGACACTAGGTTAAGAAGATGACCCAAGAAGAGCAAAAAATATGAGAAAAAGAAAAGGAAAAAGAAAATGAAAAAAGAGAGAGAAAAAAAGAAAAGAAAAAAGAGAAAAGGGCGAATCCCACAAAACTGCTCCACTGTTTGAATTGTTTAGTAACAAGGAGTATCATGAACCCTACGAGTACTTTCAATCAATATTCTCTACTAAACGGTGATTTTACACTCCAATCATTTTCATTCTTTAATTTATTCTTTTCCAAATTTGAGGACATGAGTTGTTGAGGGTGTATTTTTTATAAGTCCTTGGCTCAATAGAGGTCAAAGAATATTATAGTAACATATCTAAATGGATAGAAAGGCTCAATATCCCAATAGTTAGAAGAAAGATGAAACATGACTCGAATATGGTGTGTAATGAAGATTGAGAGATTTTGAGGTGGTACAAGTATAGATGGTACCTAATCCGATCACATTGAAGAGTGTTTGAGATGCTCTGAGAGTTATTGAAGACCGATCCGATGAGTATCATATGTGTGAGCCCCGACTATATTGTACACTGAATTTGAGAGAATAAGTTGTCTCAATGACCCAACCCTGGGAATGAAGATGGGAACACAACCAATCAGTATGAGAGCAACATGAAGTATATCATACTGGAAAGGAATGCCTCTAGAAGGCTAATGATGAAGGGGATAAAGTAATATTTCACAGTAACATTTGGCCCCACCAGCCACATAGGTAAGTGCAATGGTGGGACAATAGTCGTCATAGGTCGCCATAGGTCGTTGTAGTGACAATAGAATAAGTTAATCTGATTGGTTGAGAAGGCGATGGAAGTAATGACTAAGGCTTGCAATGATGATTCTGTGACATGAGATGATGTCAGGGTTGGTTGTAATAGTGGTTTGAGAATCTATATAAAGGGGTAGAAGCCACATTAAAAGAGGTGAGTAATTTTTACATCTTCCAATATATGTAATTTAAAAGCGAAGGCCTGTAAAGCAAAACAAATGATAGAGAGAGAAAGTGAACTGTGACTCGACTGCATTGTAAACCCTATGGGCCATTTGTTGTAATCTGTGATTCCTTTGTTACGTTCTCGGGTCGGTATTTACCACGAGCATAATAAAAATAATTATTTTCTCCCATGAATGTAGGTTGGAGTCATTCTCCACCGAACCATGTAAATCCCATCTCTATGCTTTTCAGTCTATTTATAAGTTTGTGTGGTTCCCACTAATCAAATAAATTCACTGTTGATGGAGGTTTATTCGAGGGAAAAATTCCCCTTTATTCATTAGAACGAAAAAAAACCATCAACAGTTGGCATCGTCTGTGGGGAACAGTACGAAAAGCAACCAATGCACTAAGACGATGGCAAAAGATGGAATTCATAGAGGTGATGAGCCATCTATAGTAGACTAGATGCATAAAATGTAGGAGAGTCTGCAGCTAGAGAAGGACAAGGCTAAAGAAGAGATGTAGCAGACAAGAACCTTCATGAAGTTTTTGATGGAGAAGATCGAATATTGGACAAAAGATTGGGAGAGCAAGCTTGTCACATCTTAGTATATCCAGGATGTGACTGTATTACATAAGAGTATCAGTTCCGTATCCTACGTGATCATCATCTCCATATGACTGAAGTGATACTTCCATCTTGAAATCACACCCAATACACTACGATTCTCAGTATACCCAGAAGAGGCGTACACAGAACCTGTTAAAGCCCCGGATGACCAAAACAAAAGTATAATTATTGTCGCAAGTATTAGCGATGCAATTTTCAGGTTAAGACCAAATACATGTACCCTGATTCGGATTCCCATAGACACATAGTCATACTACCAATGGGATTCCGAGGGGTCTATCCAGAGCGAAGCTGTTTCCGTACCATCGGTAAATAGAACCTCCTATTACATTTGCATGAGTATCCAATACCCAAATATATGAGAACTATACCGTTACGCTTCCATAGCACGCACAAGTGTAATACTAGTCTATTCCGCATTATCGATGTCGAGTCTCGATAATACTACGACTAGGGATATTTAATGATTAAACCTTAGTGGATTAATATTGTCTCATATCTTATTAATCTGGTACTAATCATATGGACTTTTATCATTTATATATCTTGGTAATCTAATTACAAATGATAAAAGAGCAATTTCCTTTGTCACATAGTTTATTTGTACAACAACACCATGTTCTGTACAAATAGTGATGCTATGGGTCATAATTGTCCAACAATCTCCCACTTGGCCTATAGCCAATCACTCAAGTGTCCTACACCTGAAATATGCACGGGTCGCTCAAACTTCTACTGAGAAACAACTTTCGTCATCAGATTTGCAAGGTTATCATCTGATGCATTTTATTCGATCATCACATCGCCACGATGTATGATATGACGAATCAGATGAAATAGTCGAAGTATAGACTTGGATCGTTGATGAGACCGCGATTCCTTAGCATGTGCTGAAGCCCAGCTTAACTGCTAACAGAACTACACCTAATCCAATTAGGATTATATAGATCCAAAATGCTTCTATTACTGCCTCAGCTGCAGCAATGTTCCGCTCTTGTTGTTTATTCGGCAACAGTATCTTGCTTGGAAGATTTCCAGCATACTGTTTCATTATTCAAACTAAATATGTACCCTTATTGCGACTAAAGTCATCTTTGTCGGTTTGGAAACTTACAGCGGTGAAACCAGTCACCTAAAGTTCTCATTTCCCCATATGATCAGAAAGCATCCTTAGTTCTTCCAAGATACTCAAGGATGTTCTTTGCATTAATCCAGTGACCATCATATTGTTGGGTTTCTAATTAGTCCCAAGATCGATTTCAAGCAAGAAATTATGTGCGAATACAACAATGAAATATGGCGGAATCATACTTACATTGAGCGGTTTTGCGATGTGATGAACACAAGCCATATTTTGCTCCCTTGAAGCTCTCGGCATTGGGTTCATTTAGTCCTCCAAAATTTCGGTCATCACCTCCATTGATGGATCTCCAAGCTCCAAGCTTTGTGTGGTGATTCCATGCTCATAAGTTAGTTCCCTATCACCTTAGGATGACTCTTCATGTGCTAGCATAGGAAAACTTACCACAAATTTTCCTTGCTTCTCCTTCAAGTCTCGGCATTAGCAGATTTTTGAGGAAGAAGATGGCCCAAGGCCGAATGCAAAAAGAGAAGAGACTTTGGCCTCCTTGGCCGAAAAAGAGAGGGAGAGATTAATAAGAAAATGTGTTGTGTGTTTTGTATATCTAATACCAAAAATAAAAGTCAAATACCAATTAATAAAATAATGGTATATGTCTTTCAATCACACTTGAGTGTCTAACACTCTTCCATCAATTTCTATCACTATTCACATCAATGATGACAAGCATCACTTCACTCAAAGTGATGTGACTTCTATCACTTGATTGACTGGTGATTTGACGCTTGATGTGACTTGTGGGCCGCACTTGAATTCGAAATGCGAGTGCACCCGTAAAGACTCCCAGGCTCGGGTTCGCCAATTCCGAATTAACGAATTTTCCGTTGCGACGTAATTAAATCAAATTTAATTAAATAACTTTGCCTAGCAAAATTACTATTCACGTCGCTAACGAATTATTTCTAAATTAACTCGTTCGCCCGAATTAAAATCTAATTTTAATTCCGCGTCGAAATCTAATTTCGTATAATATATCGAATATATTATTTTATCAATTAATTCCAAATTAATCGTTCTCTCTCTCTTTAAATAATATTTTATCCCAGATAAAATATCTCCGTAATTAATCCCAGATTAATTTTCTCTCTCTACTAATTAATCCCAGATTAATAAAGTGCGAGTCATACGTCATCGGTGAATCTTCGGGAAGCGACCCATGAGATCGCCGGATATGTTGGCAGTAAATTCGGTCGTCGGACTATCCGAACACGTACGTACCTATTACTACGTTTTTACCGATTTACAAGACATGGTTGGCTTCTAGCAAAGCACCGTGCCTACCCAATTCTCCAGAAATATTCTTACTGGAATATGTGATCTATATCAGGCGTAGTATACGTAGTATTGCGTATTTCGATCCAGTATCGGATGTCACGTGCAAGGCCTGGGGCTGGAAATGTGTCTGCCCCATACGAAGCACATATCAGATCTCTGGTAACTAGTCTCTATAATCGGATAAACATGACCTAGTCATAATATCCCGATAGCTGCAGCATATAAGAGAGCTAGTTCCGTATCCTACGTGATCATCATCTCCACTATGACTGGAGTGATACTTCCATCTCGACATCACACCCAATACACTACGATTCTCAATATACCCAGAAGAGGCGTACACAGAACCTGTTAAAGCCCTGGACGACCAAAACCAAAGTATATTGATTGTCGCAAGTATTAGCGGTGCAAGTCTCAGATTAAGACCAAATACACCTACCCTGATTCGGACTTCCATAGACACATAGTCATACTACCAATGGAATTCCGAGGGTCTATCCAGAGCGAAGCTGTTCCCGTACCATCGGTAAACACAACCTCCTATTACACTTGCATGAGTATCCTATACCCAAATATATGAGAACTATGTCGTTATGCTTCCACAACGCGCACAAGTGTAATACTAGTCTATTCTGCATTATCGATGTCCAATCTCGATAATACTACAACTAGGGATATTTAATGTTTAAACCTTCATGGATTGATACTGTCTCATATCATCTCAATCTGGAACTAATCATATGGACCTTTTATCATTTATACATTTTGGTAATCTAATTACAAATGATAAAAGAGCAATTTCCTTTGTCACATAGTTAATTTGTACAACAACACCATGATCAGTACAAATAGTGATGCTATGGGCCATAACTTTCCAACACATATGGATTGGCCTTATAGGATCTGCATATGCTCAAAGCATATGAGACATCAAGTCAGATACATCTAAAAACGTACGAATTCTGAGAAGGTTGTCAGCAGCTTTCTAGATCTATTCCAATAGATCTTTATTCCTAGAATAAAGCCTGCTTCTCCCAGGTATTCCATGGAGAATTTTAATGAAAGCCAAGCTTTCACCGATTATTTTATGGGAATGTCATTTTCAAGAAATGATATGTCATCATTATATAGGACAATCATTGTCAGTGCTCTCCCACTAACCTTCTTATATACACAAGAATCATATTCGTTTTGAATGAAATCATATACCATTATGATCTCATCAAAACATTGGTTCCAATAACGTAATGCTTGCTACAATCCATAAATGGATCGATTTATCTTGCAAACCTTGTTTGCATGTTTTGCACGACAAAACTGTCATGATGTTGCATACAAACATCCTCCAAAAGGTTTCCGTTTAAGGAAAGCGGTTTTGACGTACCATTTGCCATATTTCATAAATGAAATATGCAGCATTAGCAAGCATTATCCAAATGAATTTAATCATGGCAACAAGTGAAAAAGTTTCGTCTTAGTCGACACTATGTCATTGACGATACCTTTTCTGTATAAGTCTAGCTATGTACATTTGTATGTTGCCATCCATGTATGTCTTCCTTGAAGACTCATTTAGTACCAATAGGCACAATGTCTTCTGGTACGTCAACCAGTGTCCAAACTTAGTTGGTATACATGGAATCCATTTCGGACTTCATGGCACTTTGCCATAAAATGAGTCGATACCTTGTATCACTTCCTCATACGTAGCCGGTTCGTCTTCCTTAATAAGATTGATATCTACATGAGGTGAGATCAGAAACCCATACTTCCCAGGTTGTTTTCTGACTCTCTCCTACCTACGCGGTTCTTGTGTATTTGAAGATTATCGGTACAGTTTCATCCCTGATGAACTGTTTGTGTTCCGTTAAGGAATCAGTGCCTGGAACAATATTACTCTGATTTTCACTTACCACTGCATTTTGGTATTCCTTTTAGGAAAACTGCATGGAGAGCAACAATTACATTGTTCTCTTGTGAGTTGTATAAGTACTATACTTTGGTTTCCCTAGGACAACCCATAAATTAGGCACTTATCCGATTTAGGTTCTAGTTTGGGATCATCCAAACATATGCCCATCATTCCCAAATCTTCAGGAATGAGAAAACCTGGTTTCTTTCCTGTTCATATATAATATGAAGTCTGTCTAACAGATTTTCATGGAACCTTATTCAAAATAAGTATTGCACTGTTTAATGTGTATCATAAGAAGGAAATTGATAGCTCAGAGCGACTCATCATTAACCTTACTATGCCCAACAAAGTTCGGTTTCTATGTTTGGTCACACCGTCAAATTGAGGTGTTCCAGGAGGAGTCCACTATGAAAGAATACCATACTCTTTCAAGTAATCGAGAAACTCATTGCTTAAGTATTCTCCACCACGGTCTGACCGTAATGTTTTAATACTTTTGCTGGTCTATTTTTCTACTTCGTGTCGAAACTCTTTGAATTACTCAAAAGTTTCTGACTTGTGTTTCATAAGATACACATAACCGTAATGCGATGCCACATCCTTAAAGGTTACGAAGCATTCATATTCATCTCTAGCCTAGCTAGACATGGGCCCACTTACGTCACAATGAACGAGGGCTAATAGACCGGCGGCACTTGCAATTTTACCAAGTAAAAGATGTTTTAGGCACTTTGCCTAATAAACTAGATTCGTAGACATCATTTGCATTAGAATCAAATCCATCCTAGTATCCACTCTTCGAAATTGTGGATATACGAGTCTTGTTAATGTGTCCCAGACAACAATGCCACTTTTAAGTCTCAACAGATTTATAAGTTTGAGCTTTTGTTTGTCATATTATATGTTTGAGATTTGTTTATATTCAAAATATAAATATTGTTATTCACATCTAATGTGTATATCTCAATATCATCTTTATAAACAAAACACTTAGCGTTCTAGAATATAAAGATATACCCACAACAGGTTAAACTAGATACAGAGATAATGTTCCTAGTCAACTAGATACATTATAACAGTCTCCTAATTTAAGTATATGCCCAAAAGGGCAGTTAAAAAAACTTAGGTTTCTACAGTTAAAACAGCGACTCTCGTCCTGTTTCCGATTCACAGGTCCATCTCACCTGAAGTGAGTATCTTATTAATTAGCAGATCCCGCACATCAGTACATATGTATGTTCCACATCCAGTATCTAAAATCCAATTTTAAAACCAGCAGTGAACATGTTTATAACAAACATACCTGAAGTCGGAGACTTGCCCGTCTTCACTTCCTTCATGTATGCCTTGTCCATACGGCAATCACGCTTCCAGTGACCCCGTTTGCCACAGTTTAGGAAAACATCTTGGGATATGTCCTTTGTCTTCATAGAAGACTGTGCTGATTTTGCCTTTGCCCCTTTTTCATATCCCTAGAAGCCTTCGGCCAAGCCTTGACCTTCTGGGATGTTGAAGTAAGATGCGCATTGCGCGTCTTGCCCTTTTACAAGCTCTGGCTCTGTCTCCTTGAGCAAAGCCATTAACTCTCCAAGAGTTTTCTTTTGTAATTAGTACTTCTAAGATCTAATAATAGATTTATGAAGATCCTTCAATTTCAATATCATACTATAATGATCTAATCTTTAGTTCTGACAAAGAAATTAAGGAATCATTACGGCAAACATACCGGATTGAGCACTAAAGTTATCATCACCATGAGTCTTCCAAAGCTCATGCTCCACTATTTGCTCAACTCCGGGCTCAGGCCCGAGATGTCACTCTATCAAATAAAGTAACTTCTTGGCTCCCATGACTATCCCGAGGTTCTATTCCCAATTTGAAAATTGAAGCCGCTTAAAGACGTTTTCACCCAGGATTATGTTGTAAACGCTAATCTTTCAGTTATCTTGATTCCAATAGTCCAACTATCCAATCAACGATTTCGGGTACAATCGAATATAATGATTACTATAGTCTAACTATATAATTAACTACTATTTGATTGGTTAAATTCAAATAAATTTGAATACTATAATCCAATTATATAACCAACTATAAATGAAGTAGTTTGAATACAGTCCAACTGTTCAATTAAAATAACAATTGAATATTAGTCCAACTAATATATATAATTTTTTTAATGACGAAAAAATGAAATGAGCGCGTATTGGCAAGTATCTAAACAAAATTGCAAATTTAATACTTGCCTCCCACTATTTTTCGGCGAGCCTCTAACCCTCTGTGGAGTACTCAGGAAACCTAGTTTCCTAGTGGGCTAGGATCCCGTTAAATAACACACAACCTTGACTTTGGCCAAAAAATTGTATGAAACTTAACTAGGTAGATCTCTAAGATCAATTGGATCCCATCCAATTCCTAGATCCAGTAGGTGGACATCCAAGTCCGAAAAATATGTCCAATATATGCCAATATATCCGATATATTCCCTAACCTTTTTCCTCTGAATCAACTAAGCCTTGGCTTTGGCTCAACAAGCTTAATGAAACCAGTTAAGCGTAACCCATTGACAGTGGGAAAGCTTCGTAATTGAGGCCGATGAACAAGAAGTGACCTTGACTTTGGCCAACAAATCACAACTTGCCCATGGCGTACGATATGGAACAAAGCTTTCGTGATTCAAACACATCCGCGATGGACAAAGGTCTTGACTTTGGCCAACAAACCAGTGCCAATCTTGGATCTTGAGAGAGAATCACTCAATGGATGGAAAAACGCTTAATATAAAATGAGGGTTTTTGTCGCGATTTGGCAACCAATTTATTATCTTTAATTAGGTCTCATCATACACCCTTAAACATGCATTCTAAAAGCATAATAAGGCGCGAATAAAATTAATAATGATATGGGGATGAATATTTAACAAATTGTTCATAGAACAAATCTCTCTCTTTCCTCTCTCCCGCTAGCACTACTCTAACTTCTACCCAATTACATAATACTTCTAAAGAAACCTCATTTACATTGAGGGGAATAGGTGAGAAGAGAAATACAATAAGAAAAGAGGTAATAGGCTAGACACGCAGGTCCAATTTAATAAATTCTAAATTTATTACAACAATTTCCAAAATTGCCCTCACCCATCTAATATCCATTTGATATACATTATTCATACAATACATCCAAGTATTCACACAAAGCATGTTATCAATCAATCTAATCCAATTATATCTTTGATTAGTGACCATCCAATGTTCAAACAACGATTTGATTTGCGCGAGTCCTACTCGTTTAAGAATAAATACTCAAAGTACATATTCTTGAATTATATCGAACTACAATTTTAAATCCAATTTAAATTATATTCAATACTAATTCATATTTAATTCCAGATTAAACAATTACACTTTCAATAATGCCTTTTAGACTTGGATTCTAAATCCAATCTTAATGGGTCTCAAAGGCCCAATTAGTATCCAATACTATTCAATTAAAGTCCAATGAGCTTTCAATTAATTCTTAAGGCATGGGCTTTGTCAATTATGAGTCAAACCCATGATGCCAAGGCCCAATTAGGAATCACCCTATGCCAAAAATCAATCTAGGCCCATTAGGCCCAATTAAAATTGAAAAGGCCCATTTATTATATTTGGACTTAATGGTATGGTTTTAGGCCCAATTTGGATCCAATCCAATTTTCCTAAACCAACTTGGCCCAACCAAGCCCATAAGGCCCAAATATAACAATTTTAGCCAAATTCCAAATTAAACCTAATTAATTAAATTCTAATATTCCAAATATCATAATTTGTCTAATTCAAGTGTATAGCCATAGTTAATTATTTAAATTAACATTTTCAAAATACTAATTTACATAATTAATCATGCTTTATAATTTTCAATACATGTCCAACATTATTGAAGCAAAATCAACCTCATAACATGCTCTTGAGCTCTCGGCATTATGGCATTTTTTCCATCAATTTTGATTTCAATCCAATTAAATCACAAATCAATTTATCCATGCATTTTAAACACATCCAATGGTCTAAAAAATAAAATCACCATGAGCTACAAAGGGTCAATGCATTCGGCCAAGCCCTCAAATTTGGTGAAAATTAATCCAATTATTTTTTCATAAAATTAATCATGCATAACTCTTAGTTATCATTATCTAAGCATACTTAAACACTCAATTTGATTAAATCATGCTCCAAGCAAAAATACCCAAATTCAAGTATATAAACCCTAATCCATTCCATGCTTAAATTGGGCTCTGATACCATTGTTGGGTTCTCTAAGAACTAGCCAAGGATCTAATAAGCATAAAAGATGTGTGAATACGCAAAGTAATGTAGCGGAAAATACTTACAATGCTCGGTTGAGAGGATGTAGAGATAACAAATTTTTTTTGCTCCTTTGAAGTGCTCCAAGCTCCTCTTTGATGATGGTGTGTTGAGCTCCAAGCCTTCAAGTTTGATTCCAAACTCAATGGGAAAGTTTCCCTTACACCTTTGAATGACTCCTTTGTAGTGCTAACTTGAAGAAAAAATTGCAACAATTTTCTTCTTGGTGAAGAGGGCTCACGGCAATGAAGGGTTTTTGTGAGAGAGAGAGTTGTTTTTGTTAAGTGTAAAAGATGTGAATGATTTTTTCCAAAAATCAAAACATATACCAAAATCAAAGTTTGGTAAAAGTCTTTCACCTTTTTCTAAGTTGAGTGTTTTACAAGCCATCACCAAATACCAAATTCCATCACCATAAAGGTAAGTAAAGTGACAAGTGATGTGACTTGTGGTGGGCCCCACTTGATTCAAAATCCGAGTGGGCCTGCAAACACATTCCGGGCTCGGGTTCGTTAATTCCGAATTAACGAATTTTCCGTTGCGACTTAATTAAATCAAATTTAATTAAATAATTATGCTAGCAAAATTACTATTAAAGTCGCTCGCGAATTAATTCTAAATTAATTCGTTCGCCCGAATTAAAATCCAATTTTAATTCCGTTATGAAATCTAATTTCATTTAATATATCAAAATATATTAATTTTATCGATTAATTCCAAATTAATCGTTATCTCTCTCTTAATTGAATTTTATCCCAGATAAATTCTTATCGTAATTAATCATAGATTAATTTTCTCTCTCTTCTAATTAATCACAGATTAATTATGTTCGAGTCAAACGTCATCGGTGAATCTTCGGGAAGCGACCCATGAGATGTCTGGATATGTTGGCTGTAAATTCGGTCGTCGGACTATCCGAACACGTGCGTACCCGGTACCACGTTCTTACCGATTTACAAGACATGATTGGCTTCTAGCAAAGTGCCATGCCTACCCAATTCTCCAGAAATATTCTTTAAGGAATATATAATCTATAACAGGCGTAGTATACGTAGTATTGCGTATTGCGATCCAGTATCGATATCACATGTTAGGCTTAGGGCTGAAATTGTGTCTGCCCCGTACGAAGCATATATCGGATCTCTGGTAACTAGTCTCTATAATCGGATAATCATGACTTAGTCACATTATCCCGATGACTGTATTACATAAGAGTATCACTTCCGTATCCTACGTGATCATCATCTCCATATGACTGAAGTGATACTTCCATCTTGAAATCACACCCAATACACTACGATTCTCAATATACCCAGAAGAGGCGTACACAGAACCTGTTAAAGCCCCAGACGACCAAAACCAAAGTATAATGATTGTCGCAAGTATTAGCGATGCAAGTCTCAGGTTAAGACCAAATACACGTACCCTGATTCGGATTCCCATAGAAACATAGTCATACTACCAATGGGATTCTGATCGATCTATCCAAAGCGAAGCTGTTTCCGTACCATCGGTAAACAGAACCTCCTATTACACTTGCATGAGTATCCAATACCCAAATATATGAGAACTATGCCGTTACGCTTCCATAACACGCACAAGTGTAATACTAGTCTATTCCGCATTATCGATGTCGAGTCTCGATAATACTACGACTAGGGATATTTAATGATTAAACCTTAGTGGATTAATATTGTCTCATATCTTATTAATCTGGTACTAATCATATGGACTTTTATCATTTATATATCTTGGTAATCTAATTACAAATGATAAAAGAGCAATTTCCTTTGTCACATAGTTTATTTGTACAACAACACCATATTCTATATAAATAGTGATGCTATGGGTCATAATTGTCCAACAGATAAAGTAACAGTTCACAGTGATTCTTGGCCTTGCCAACTATCATAGGCTTCTAAAGTCATGAGTCGACCATATTGTAAATCTGAGGGGTCATTTGTTGTAATTTTTGATTCTTTTGTTATGTGCCCGAGTCGATATTTACCTCGAGCACAATAAAAATAATATATTTCTCCCGTAGATGCAGGTTGGAGCTGCTCTTCGTTAAATCACGTAAATCATGTTTCTTTGATTTTCTGTCTGTTGCCAAGTTTGCACGGTTCCCACTAATCAAACAAATTCACCATTGATGGAGGTTTGTTCGAAAGGAAAATTCACTATTTTTTCCTTGGAATGAAAAAAACCGGTGTTAGATACTTAGAATAATCTCTCACTGGAATTGAGGCATATAACCCACAAAGCAATAAGATTGTACTAAGATTCATTTGAAAATAGTGATCTTGAGAGGGCTTCATATTCAACCATCCATTAATCTCGAGAATCGGCAAGTCCTATTAATGCAATGCTTGCATGAACTTGAACAAAGCCCTTAGTCCCAAAAGAATAAAAATATTATTCCTATCTTTACTCCCACACTTGCATGTCTTGATTTGAAAATGTACATATGTGTGTGAGTTTAATTTTCAAAATGTAATTTTTGGTTCAAACTTCAAAAGCTAGCAATGCAAAATGATTCTTAAGCATATGATTCTGGATTATGGTTCCATACACAATGCACCGGAAATACATTAAAGTAGAATCTCCAAAAACAATTAACAAAAATACCCATCTTGCCTCTTTCAAAATGGATTAAAAACCAATCTTTTTTTCATCTCTTCATTATCCTCTTTGCATGATTCACCAAGAGCATATAATCCTTTAACTACTATACTAATTAAAGGTATCAAACGTAATTTCTTATTTACACGTACACATAGGATTTTAAAGAGTATATGACTCTACTTTGCATCTAAGGATTTTATGGAGCATCATTCCTTAGCTGCTTAGGGATTCTGATTCTTGCAGACGTGTTGGGAACCACAATCTTCTGAAGAGTTTGGAAGGGGAATAGATTGAGAGAATTAAAACTTTGATATTGGTGTACACATATGTGATATGTAACTGAAGTATTGATACTTCATGTCTAGTGTTAGTTTTTTATGTACTTTTTTTTATCTAATTTTCAGATTTTAGGAGTTCTGATGAACTGATATTCGATGTTGGGTTGAATTTTATATAAATGTTTTTTTTTTTTAATGATTAGCATGTAAATAAGTATTCATATATAACTGAATTTTAATTATTTATTTATAGTAAAATATGTGTGGTTGAAAAATATGAAAAACTTTGCATGATTCGATTTTGATTCTTTGATGTGTTAGAGGAATCAAAATCTTCCGGAGAGTTGGAAAAGAAGATTATGTTGGAAATTGTCCATTTAATTGAATTAATTAGTACCATATATGTCGGCAACTTAAGAAAAAAAAGAAATTGATTGCTTAAGGATAATTCTTTTGTATTTGAGTCTTTTATTATTTTTTTATTTTTAAATATGATTTCTTATGATGTGTCAAGGTTTTTAAATGATCTTATTTAAAGATGATTTACAGTGTTTTTTCATAATTTATGGCGAATTTTAGTAAAAATGAATCTTCTCCATTTATTTTTCTTCCCTTTAAAGTTTGGATGAGAATGAGGAATCTCATCAACTAAACATCAATCTTTATCATCTATCATTATTCAAATTAGAATAGGATCCGTATTTTGTACGGGTTGATCACATATTTGATTATAATTTCATATAATAGCAAAAATTTTAATAAGGTTTTAGGTATCAGTCTTATAAATAATTCATATATAGTTTGTTTTATAGTGTAAATGAGACGATTGATTTATTTATACTTAATATTTATTTCTTCTCTGTTTGTTTATCAAATCTCAAACAGTGTTTCTAATTCACATTAGAGTTTATCTCTCACTTGAAATCATATTTCTAATCATAAATAACTTTAAAAATATTTAATTTTATTTCAAATGAATTCCAATGAAATTTAATGTATTTTATTCAATTTAAGCTTAAATTTTCTCATCCAACTTAAAATCTCGACTGTCACTGTGCAAGAGCTAATAATCAGAGTTTGCATCATGAAGCATAACAAATAATAAAAAATTCATGAAAAAACTTATAGAAATAATTTCAAGTAAAATAATAAATAACAATAGACCAAAAAACTAAAAAATTAGCAATTTTTGTGGACGACTGCTATTTATCTCTCTTATTTTTATAGGAGATTATGTTTTAATATTATAACATGTTTTTTATTTTTATTTTATAAGTTACTAATAAAAAATTAATTGTAGATATTTGATGTCATGTATATTTTTTTAGGTCTAATAAGAGATTACAATATATCTTTTTATTGTAATAGATAATAAGAAAATTAATTTTAGAGATTAGGTACCACATGTGTTTTTTTTTTAATGGGACTTATTTTCATAATTTTATAATAAGAAATTACATTATTAATTAATTAAATTAATATATTTATTATTTTAATAAAAGATTATGTTTTTATATTGTAATAAGTTTCTTATTTTAATTTTATAATTTAATAACAAAAAAATTATAGAGATATTTTAATTTTATAGTTTAATAATAAATATGAGATTATATTTTTATATTGTAATAGGTTTCTTATTTTAATAATTATTATTATTATTTTAAATTTCTAATTTCAAAATAAAAAAAATTAATTTCTGAGATATTTTAATTTAATAATAAAAATTAATCGTAGAGATTATGTGCCACATATTAAATAATATGTTTCATATTTTAATAAGAGATTATGTTATTATTTTATAATACGTTTCTTATTTATTATTAATTAATTAATTAAATTAATAGGTTTCTTATTTTAATCGGAGATTATATTTTTATATTTTAATAGGTTTCTTATTTTAATTATACGATTTAATAACAAAAAATTATAAAGATATTTTAATATCATAATTTAATAATAAATAGGAGATTTTATTTTTATATCGCAATAAGTTTCTTATTTTAATAATTTATTATTTTAATTTTATAATTTTAAAATAAAAATTAATTTGAGTGATATTTTAATTTTATTGTAGAGATTGGGTGGTACGTATTAAACTAATATATTTCTTATTTTAATAAGAGATTATATTTTTATTTTATTATATGTTTCTTATTTTTATTTTTAATAATAAAATTAATTTTAAAAATATTTTAACCTTACAATTTAATGTATTCTTATTGCAATAGGTTTCTTATTTAATAGAATTTAATAGTAAGCTGCCACGTGTCGCAATAGAGAGTGTATGCCCTAAAACCTATTGTTGATGTCATAGTTTAAAAAAAAAATATTTTGTAATAAAGTTTATTATTTATTTAATAAAAGACATTTATTTTCTACACATTTTTACATCCATATTTTACGTGTATGTCCCGAGATATTATGACAAATAAATATTGTTAATCCAAAAGATGTTTGTGATTAAAAGAGTCAACAATATTTACATATGTCTCAAATTAAGTTCTTTGTAAAATATGATTATTATACAAGGCAGTAATATACCACTTGACCAATATTACTGTGTGTCGCCTAAATTGACATTTAATGTTAATAGAATGGATGATGAGTCTCATATCATAAGGACAAAAACGATGAATATTTTCATTAGTAGGATGAAATATCAAATATGACCACAGAAGTGTAAGATCACATGATAATATTTACTAAGGTCATTGATCTTCGTAATAATATATTGGTGTCGTTATATCCACTGACCTGAGATCACAAGTTGACTTGTGTGATGGTACTCATGGTTCACTAGTATATAATTCCACTAACCATGTCCTTTGAATAATATTAGATGGTCTTGAGCTATCAACGTACGAAGTTATGTGTGCTTCAAGAAGAGATCCGATAACTTTGATAATAGAAGCAAGAAATATTCCAAGGAAACTCAAAGATGTGGATACAAGTCTTTAGCCAAAGCAGTCAATATCTTAGAGATATCAAATCCACGAGATCGAGTTTTGAAATATATTGAGTAGTAAGGATTTTACCTAACTATGATCCAAGACTCGATAAAGAATATAAATATCGAAATGAATGAGATGACATACTTGAAGTGTACTCTAGCAGGTTCATATGTTTTCCCACTTCTTTTATGGACTAGAGGTCATGGCATGCTGCTTGGCATTTACCCATACTATGTGGAATATCATAGAGATGAAATATTAAAGAGTTAATATTGTTTCACTACTACTCGATAATGAACCTAGGACGGTCGCACAAATATAGTTCTCGACAAATTCAAGGATGTTTATTAAAGGTAAATAAATGATTTTTTTGGCGAAATAAGATTTCTTAATAAGGTTAGGACATTCAGAAATATTAATTTGATTAATAAATTAGAAAAATAAAATTATATTTAATTATTTAAATAAATATTTGATATTTATATTAAGTCTTTCTTGGATGTTGAAGTCTTTGATTAAAGATCCAAGGAACAAATTTTCTTGGAATTAATCTCGGAACAATCTTGAAACTATTCCAAGAGAGAGGATGAATGTATGAAAGTCGGCCAAAGAGGAACTCTACCTTGCTTGGCTGAATCTAATGTCCTTAAATCGATTATGGGTTGCTTTGTTTGTATCCTAATACAATAAGAAAAATTCAAGATTTTTCCAAATCAAATTTGGACTCTTCAAAATTCCTTCCCAATTATTGATCAAATACTATTCCAAGAGAGAGGAAGAATGTATGAAAGTCGGCCAAAGAGGAACTCTAGCTTGCTTGGCTGAATCTGATCTCTTTAAATCGACTAGGGTTACTTTGTTTGTATCACAATATAATAAGGAAAATTCAAGATCTTTCTAAATCAAATTTGGACTATTCAAAATTCTTTCCCAATTATTGATCAAATACTTCTTTATCTTCTCGAAAGCTTCTTGGAACTACTCGTTCCACTCTACTGGTTGATCCTTCATGAGTAACTCGAAGATTGGTTCACAAAATGAGGTCAATTTGTTTTATGTTTTCTATTGTAGGGATTAATTTATAAAATTCTAGAATTTTTGGGGATTTATTGTAAATATCCAAGAGTTCAGGGTTAAATTATAATTTTGAAATTATAAAATTTTCTAAAATTAAATTTTGAGTAAGATTAGAATTCTTATTCAATTAAAAGTAGTCTTTGAAAAGAATCATAATGAAATTTGAGTTGTTGATAGTTTAGAACTTAAACTTCCTTTGAGGAAGTTAAACCAAAATTGAAATTTTAATTGGATTAAAATTAAATTAACACGAGAATCCTAATACAACTTTAATTAAATCTTTTAATTATTTAATATGATTAAAACATTAACTGATAATGAAAGAGTAATCTTTTAAAAGTTTCAAGATTGGTATAGGATTATACAAGCCATGAAAGCCTAGACCTTCTCGAATAAAGAGGCACTAAAGAGAACTCTATAAGAGCCTAAGAAGGTAGACACTTAAGTGGTCACGTTGTACCCCCTCATCTCTTGGGAATTTTTCTCTAGTCACTGAATTGTGAATGATTGTCTTCAATCGAATGGAACAGTTTTATTAAATGTTAATAATTTTATATTGATTGATGTTATATGCCCAATGTGTGGCCCAAAATTATTCAAATAGTTTTATTTAATTTATTATTTGGGTTCGATTCTTAAAAAAATAAGGGAATAAAAATTAAAATTTCGTATTTATCCACGCTTTTATCTTAAAAAAAGTGACCTTTAAACCCTAAGGGACATAGTCGGATGATTTTCATTTTTAAGTAATTTTAGGTAGAAATCCAATGTTGACGTTTAATTTCAAACTATATTTTCGTTAATTATTCTTGATTGGCTTATTGGTCTATCTTAATTCATGCATGTCTAACACTGTGGGAAAATTAATGAAAGCCTCTTGTTTTTCAATAGTAGGTGAAACACTCTTCCAAGTTTTAAATTTCACCAAAAATCTTTCAACATTTAAATATTAACGGTTAAATCACATTTTTTAAAGGGTAATTCTGTTGTCAAAAATTATGTTATAGAAAAGTTGTCCGAATATAAAATCGTCCTTAAAAAGTTTAATGCCGAGACAACTTCAATTGATTTTAGAAAAATTATGAACCATATATTTAATATTTGACACTTTTTATAAAAATAACAAATCTGAAAAATATACTTAAATTTGATACATTTTATAATTTTTAAGTTAACATATCAATAAAATTTCAGGATTTATATATTTTTAATAATGTACTAATCTTAGGATATATGGTTGATAATTTCTCTTGACTTTTAAAACTTGAGAAAAATTTAACTTGCTTTTAAAAAATAAGATGAGTGATTCACCTGTTTTTTTGCCCCCCTAATTAAAGATGGCCCTTAAGTTTAAGCTAATAGAGAACAGATTGAGATTGCGAAAGAGATATGTGTGTCTATGTATATGTGTCATCATTTTTTAACACATATAATTGGAGAACCTTCTCCTTATTTTTATCTTTTAATAAGTTGTTAATTAATATGAAACTTGATTAGAAGAATACATACTCAAGTGAGTATTTAGATTGATGAATCATCTAATAGATCTGTTTGCACAATTTTCCATCAAAGAGCGTGTAAGGTTCAAACCTCCTGAGACAAAGTCCCAAGAAGAGGTGTTTGATTAAGTGAAATAAGCCTACAAGGGACGTAAGCACACAAATTACAGCCTAAAATTACAAAGTTAAGAAACTAAAATAAAATGTTCATTTCGAGTCTTCATTTTTCGGTCCCTTTTTCTTCTTCGCATGAGTGAGCTTTTTATAGTGGAGCTCGTTAATTTCTCAGACGGTTTCAATCAGCAAACTTCTCTGCAACTGCTGGATCATGCCTCCAACCGCCGATTTATGTGCCATAATTGCCTGATCATGGGGAACTATCAAATTGTGCGCGATGAACTGCCAAGTCATGGGTTGTACTGTTTAACCGTTAAATCGTGGGATCAACTGCACCATGTATTAGTCGTCTTGATTCTTTTTGTCGTCCTAGTCACTGAATCATCTGGCGATCGTTCTCATTGTTTCTCCCATCGTCGCCTTGTTTGCAAATCGCCTTCAGTGCCCGCTCGTCCTAATCATTCTTCGCCCCTTGACATGTCATTTCATTTACTCGTATCTTCTAGGGCGATTTTCTTCGCCAAAAAATGTCCCCCAAATTCGCCTTGATTGATTTGGAATATGAAATTTAGCCGAATTTCAAAGCTTGGGTGAGATTGGCCGTGTACGGGTTTCGGCCTTCTGGCGTTTGCTCTATCTTGTCATTTGCGTGTACCAAGAGCCGTCCTTTACTCTTCCATATGTGAATCCATCATTCCCTCAATAAATGCGTGACTTTCCCAACACACCTCTTCAGAAGATCATCATGGTGCCAATTAATGCGCCGTTGCTCACGTCACCCCATCAAATCATGTCAAATGTCATCCTTTTCTTTTCCCGCTATTTTCTTTCCCCGAATTGGGTCGTGACATCTCTCCTAGGGCGAATTTTCACCTTTACTATATAAGGGCTTGGCCTGTTATCGTCATCCCTTTATTTTCCACTCCTTAGCAAAATTTTCTTCTTTCGTGCCCTCGACCTTCTGTGCTTATGGCGTCTTCTTCCTCTACTTCCAAAAAGGCCACCTCCACTTTCGGCGATTATCAAGCGGCATTAGTTGACCCATCTGTGGGCGTTTCCGGCATCCATACCCTCAACAAGGATTATGGCCAATGCTTTCTAGGCCTCATCTTTGTTGATGACAACGCCATTGCTACAGCCCATTTGGCTCAGTTGTTTCCTTCCACTTCCAACCTTCATTTCTCGGAGCCACTGAACATCTCTTCTCTTGCCAAGTCTAACCCTATCTGTACTTGGCCTAGACCTGATCCTTCATTTGAGACCTGGTTCCAACGTATGTTGTTGCATGCGAATACCCGTATTTTCCTTGAGGAACACGGGTTCCTTTCTCTTATTGAGCTTTCGTTGGCTTTGCCCTCTCGTAATTTGTTCCCCGTCTCATTGCTCTTCTGGTCTTCCGACTACAATGTCTTCCTCTTCCCTTCTAGTCCTTTCACCATTACTCTTCGCGATATTAGTGCCTTGACAGGGTTGGCCCCGTTGGGTGCGACCATTTCGGCCTGTACTTCCTTTTGCTTCCCCCATCCTTCAATGGATTTTTCATCTTTCACATCATATTCAGCCTTTATTCATGCGTTCTCTGAATCGGCCGGTCCGGTCTCAGTGTTAGAGCGTACAAATTTCCTTCATTACTGGTTCTGTAAATATATCATTTGCGCGCCTAGTCAGAAGCCTGTGGCAGGCTATCTTCCTATATCTACAGACCTTGCCAACGGTCAACATTTGGACTTGGCTTCCTTTCTGTTGGCTGCCATTTGCCGGGGGTTGGTTGTTCTCCAAAAACAGCTTCGGTCTGGGGTTTCACCGATAGCTTCTGGCCCCCTTTGGCTCCTCCAGCTTTGGCTTAGGGCCTACTTTCCAATTTTCAGCTCAATCGAGTCGACTCATTCATATCCATGTGCTGGTTTTTTGTTCAACCTATTCGGGCCAACCTCGCATAGTTTTCGACTACGTTTACAATCTCTCTCGGGTCCATTCTTTCTTCGCTTTCTCCTTGGGCGACAACCCTTCTTTTATCCATGCACTTTCTGAATCGGAGGACGATGAGTTGGCCATCGCATATGGCGTAAGTTTTTATGTAGCCGCGATCTGATGCATGACATCCTGATCGGGGACAATGGTAAGGCCGGGGTGGAGGTCTATTCTCCTAACTTCACTGCCTGCCAATTTGGTTTCGTCTAAGGGTGGCCCCTCCCATTATTTTGCTCTCATTCTCCCACACCAGAACGCTTCAAAGTTCTTTCGCTTTCTGATATTGAGCGATGCCTGTATGAGACTCGCTCTTTATTGTCCTCTTTTTCATGCGTCTCATTTTCCTTTTGCACGTCGATCCATCCTCGTTTTGACCATTTTTGGCCGTCTGGTCGAGAAATGCTGTTTTCTTTGCCCGCAGCCTTGGTTTTTTCGAGCATCCCCTTAAAGCCTTTGGCAACGGTCGGGCCCAAGAAGCCTTCTGAAAGAGTCGGGCCGAAGAAGACAGGCTCTAAACAAGTTAAACGGAAACAGCCTTCTCCCGCCCACAGCTCAGATTCAGATGAGCCTTTGATACGTCGTCGGGCGAAGGTATGCTTTAACTTTTCTCCTCCTCTCATACATCGGGCTATGGTAAAATCTGGGATTTTTATAAGTTGATTTTGTGTCCCGTGCAGGTGCTTAGGACGGAACCATCTTCTGCCATGCCCGAAATGACTCCAGCTTCGGGGCTCGAAGCTCCCATGGTTGAAGGTCCGCTGTGGGAAGCTAAATTTACCGTGGTCCCGGTCATTCAACTTCCATCAGATGAGGATGAAGCGGCCGAGATTCCAATCAGTGAACACCCATCAAAAAGGTGATGAAGCAGCTGATGCTACCTGTTCGGCCATAGCCGATTCTCAAGATATGGGTCATGTATAGTATTAGATCGTTCACGCCCGCTTGTTGAGGAAATCTTAAGGGATCATCCCTCATTTGAATATCGCTCGTTGGACGATCCTGTCCCAATTGTGCAAGACCTAGATGACGAGCCTATTCGGCCAGATGACGAGCCTGTTCGGCCAGAGGACGAGCCTATTTGGCCGGATGACGGGCCTATTTGGCGTCATCTTAAAACGCTTTATCCCTTGGTACACAGATTGGATGCTGCAGGATTTAAGGGGAGTTATAGGGATGTAGATGGCCTTGTTAATTTGGCTGAATTGGAATTATTGGAAGAAGCTCAGTCTATGTATAAAGATGATGTACTTCGTCGTATTTATGAAGAGACGGAAGTTATTCATGTTTCTGAATCTTCCGATTCTGATTGTTCTGCAGAGGCCCGGCCATCAGCCATGCCGCAATAATCGTCGCCTCCATGGGAAGCGTCCCTTATCTCTTCAATGTAACAAACATCGGCTCCTGAATGGTCGTTGTCCTCGGTGCCTCTGCCTTCTCCTATTCGAGCGACATCTCTTGATCCTTCAACTCAACAACCCGTTGCTCCTGAACGACCGTCATCTTTGGCTCCTTTCGCCATCTCCTCCTCGGGCGACATCTCATGTCCCTTTGGCACAACAATCTTCTACTCCCGACCGGCCGTCATGCTTAGCCTTTACGTATTCTCCTCTTCGGGCC
This sequence comes from Zanthoxylum bungeanum, assembly GCA_019454045.1. Lineage (NCBI taxonomy): Eukaryota > Viridiplantae > Streptophyta > Magnoliopsida > Sapindales > Rutaceae > Zanthoxylum > Zanthoxylum bungeanum. The sequence goes on from SKCR01038077.1 coordinate 43,719, forward strand.
ACATCACATGTCCCCATGCTCCAATCTCCGAAGGGAGAACCTGCATTGCCACTTGAAATCCCCATGACTACTGTCGCTGAGCCGTCCAGATCTGCTCATAGGCCCGAAGCTTTAAGTGGTTTTTCCTTATCCTTTCCATTTATTCATCTTTTCTGATTAACTAACTTTGGCAATCTTGTAAACATGCATCAGATTAATTTTTGCAATCGGTCCAGAATATTTTGAACGATCTTGACCGATTAGCCTCTGCTTTGTCCTTGCCTCCCTCATCTCCGGCCCAGGCTACAACAGACTTGGAAGCCCTTTGGGAGGTCATCGACCAATATGCCTCCCTCATGACAATAGAGATTGGTCAAGCTGCCCTGCCAAAGAATATGGTCAAATTGGAAAGAACTTCCTCCAAGCTAGACCGACTGTTTGGTCTTCCTGTTTTGCCCATTTCAGTGGAAGGCTGTCTCTCTCTCCAAGATTTGAAAAGCAATGTCTCAGACGTCATTATTCGTTATCAGACCGTACACAGTTAAAAGGCTGGGCTCCGTGCTTCCATAACCAATAAGTACATACTTCGAGATATCATTGATAATCTTCTACAAACTATAAGGGAAGCCACATATGAAATGGTTATTGAGGAGTCATTGCTGCTGGATTTAGAACGACAATTAGAGGAGATCCAACAGCTTATAGAGGAAACTCGTATGAGGCGAGATGCCAAGAAAAGGGGGATTGCTTATTAGGTGGCTGAGGCAACTGTCATAATGGCCGAGTTCAGAGATTTAACCCGAGTTGATTTTGAGCGTGGCTTGACCGATTTAGTGACGGCCGACTTGGAGATGCAGAAAGAGTGGAATAAGTTGAGGGACACGTTCTCACTCCTGAGGGATTCGCCTGACGAGCTTCAGCGGCCTTCGGCCAGCAAATAATTATATGTAATGTCAGAACGTTGCATTCGTCCTTTTACTTGTATTTTCTAGGACGTTTTCATCTTGTACATTACATCGTCCAAATGTTATACTTTTGAGGACGTTTTCGTCCTAAATTAATGAAAATACATTATTTATGATTGTACGATTATTGTACTTATTTATGTTGTACCCCTTTTATATTATTTAGAGGATGTTACATTCTCGTCTTCCCACAATGAAGGCACATATTTTTTTAAGTACTTGCCGTTTATCGCCCTGGCATGCATTTCACCATTTAGATATTTCAAATGATAGGCCCCATTTGACAATACCTTCTCCACCTCGAATGAGTCTTCCCAATTGGGTGACCACTTGCCATCACCGGTGGCTGTGCTAAGTAGTACTTTACATTCTCGAAGGCTTTTTGATGTTCTTCGGTCCAGACGAATTCATCCTTTTCCTTCAGCCTTAGCAGGGGTGAGAAAACTTTGGTATTTCATGCACAGTTAAAAATGAACCTTCTTAAGAAATTAACATGCCCTAGGAATATTTGCAATTCATTTTTGTTCTTGGACGGTCTGGCTTCAATAATCGCCCGAGATTTATTGGCGTCATTCTCGATTCCCCGCTGGTGGACTAGTAAGCCCAAAAAATTTCATGCACAAACTCCAAAAGCACATTTGGCAGGGTTAAGTTTTAGTTTGAACTTTCTTATTCGTTCAAAAATCATTGCCATGTGGCTAAAATGTTCGTCCTCGGTCATAGACTTTGCCACTATGTCATCTACATAAACTTCTATAAAATTATTGATCATGTCATGGAAAATTAAATTCATGGCCCGTTGATAGGTGGCTCCAGCATTTTTTAGGCCGAATGGCATTACCTCCCACTCATAACATCCTAAGGACCCTGGACATCTGAACGTCGTTTTGTGGATATCATCTTCGGTGATGTAAATTTGATTATACCCCACATATCCATCCATAAAGGAATACATTTGGTATCCGGCTGTGGAGTCGACTAAGGAATCTGCTGTAGGTATAAGGTATTGGTCTTTTGGTGTTGCCAAATTTAATTTCCTAAAATCTAAAATATTCTTAATTTCCCATTCTTCTTCATAACATGGACGATATTCGACAACCATTCTACATATCTGGTCGTCCTAATGAACTCCACTTTTAAGAGGCGCTCGACTTCCTTTTTGATGTCAGGCATAACATTGGGCGCAAACCTCATGAGGGGTTACTTATACGGCCTGTGGTTTGGAATAATAGGCAGTCTATATTCTACTAAGGTTTTATCTAAACCAGGCATTTCATCGTAATCCCAAGCAAAACAATCTTTATATTTTTGTAAAAGATGGATCAGCTTCGTGCGTACCTGGGTATTTAGCTCCTTGCTGATGTAGGTGATGCGTCTGTCGTTTTCACTCCCCAGGTTTACTTCATCCAAAACGTCTTGCACCTTTGTGATGTTTGCCTCATGTCGCCCATTGAGAGCGTATTCTTCGTCCTATTACTGTTGTTCGTCATGATCATTCGCTTCCATTAGACAATCCACTCCGCATACCTCTCTTATTCTATCTTCCCTCTGGTGTGTCAATAATTTCTCTTTTAAGGCCGAAATTACGGCCTTGGAATTAGCTTCACCTTCATGTTCCGTCATATAAGCCATTAAGCTGGCTCTAGTGGCCGCAAGCGCGACTCATTCTCTATTCTGTTCGTTCTTCCTCATTTGAACTGCTGATTTCATGGCCATGCGTTGGCCCTTCAAAGACCACTATCATTGGCCTTGTTTGTGCGAACAGATTATTCAACAACTCCGCAGTGTATGGCTCATCATTCTTGGCGACTATGGACAAATTTCTGGCTTTATCTAGTATTCTGGTCGGTCCATAATTCCCTTCATACATGAAATATTATGCTGAATTTGTCTCTGATGCGAAGGGTCTACCATCAGCATGTACCACTTCCACTTCATCCTTATGATTCCAGAAAACCAGACATTGGTGAAGGGATGAAGGAATGCATCGGCTGTCGTGGATCCAATCTCATCCTAAGAGCATATTGTACGTGGTCGGTCCGTCTATGACAGAGAATACCATTATCTTGGTGGCACTTCCCACCTGTAGATCTAAAGGGATGACTCCTTTAGCGGTCGTTGTCCCTCCATTAAAGCTGGTAAGCACTACCTCCGTAGGGATGAGATCATCCTCTGATTTCGCCAATCGCCCAAACATCCTAACTGGAATGGCATTGATGGCCGCTCCATTGTCGATTAATACTTTAGTGACGGGGATTCCATTCGCCCTTGCTTTTACATAAAGTGGTCGAAGATGTTTTGTCATTTTCTGTGGTGGTTTTAGGAATGTTACCTTCCCTGCAACTCCTACTTCCATTAATTGCTCACCACTAGTTTCTGCCTCAGGTGTCTCTCCCTCCTCGTCCAATCTAGAAGGTGGTAATGTGGTCGGCGCATCACATGAGACATTATTAATGAACATCCTCCGCTTTTCCGCCCTAGTCACAGCCCGTTTTACCTTGGGCGTTCCGTATAGGATGGGGTATGGGGATCGCCCCAAATCTTCTCCCAATGTCCCAACTGTAGGGTTTCCGGCCTCATATAATTCTTTGAGAAGCGATATCCATCTTCTTCGTGCTTCGGTCATGATATCTATCTCTTCCTCTACATCGGTCAGTTCTTCGTCTGAGGCCATCATGTCACTTATTGTGAGTGTTACAAATTCCGTCTCGTCGCCTTCATAGACATCCTCGTCCCTTCTCGAGGTCTCATTATTATCCCCCTTGAATTTTTCAGACAGTAGGTAGTGATTGGCCACAACCGGAGGCATGCTGCCAAACTGAATAACAATTGAGGGCTCTTCATTATCTGTCTCATCCCGTTTTCGCCGGTCAAATTTATTGTGCTTCTTACAGCTCATGTTGGATTCTTCTTTACTACTGCCATCCTTAATGTCCGCAGCTGGCTTTTTCCTTGCATGGACACTGGTTCGAAAACCATGATCAGGGGCAGTTTCCTTTTCATACTGTTGGCGCATCATTCGGCTGTAATTCCTCTGGTGTCGTCTCAATTGCGTCCTAGTCATTTCATCCACAAGAGGATAGCTTTTCCCTGGACGATGGTATGACTGCGGCCGATGGTATGAATGCCACACATTCGGCCGATGAATTTTTGGCCTAAACATCCAGATATTCTAGACCAAGTTTGAATTTTCTCCATAAAACCTTGGCACGAAAGTTCTCGGCTGCCATGTTATCGATTCCATCTTCATTGGTCTCTCACAAGTATCTTCCAGTTCTTTCATCTATTCTATACTATTCTGGCAACGCACGCATAATTTTTACGGAATCTTCCCTTTCTGAGGCATTTTTATCCTTTCAAAAGCGCTGGGACGATAACTGTCCTGATCCTCATCTAGAACCAACTTGAACTTTGGCAGACTCGTTTTAGTGAGGTCAATGTTGACCATATTCAATTCCAATGGCTTTGGAAAATGGTTATCGTCCACCGCCATTTTCTTCTCGAATGTTATTCGTCTAGAATCTATGGCATCCTGCAAAAAAAAAAAAAAACAAGGCAACTGTTAGTTGAATGAGACCATGCATTATGCCACTTACAATACTTCTTGTCACTGATTTGTTCGGGGCTTGGCAATTTATGGCGGTCGCTCAACCTAATATGCTTATCTTTATATAATTGATCGAAAATGGCATCGACCTTAGAGATGTCAAAAGAGAAATTCATACTCTTTTTGTCATTCTCTACTTTGGCCTGGGGTTTGGCCCACGTTGTGCAAACGTATGGTTTCCCCTTGATTAACTCAGCCAAACATAAGTCAGCCAATTCGATGTCCATTTCATAGTTAGGATTCATGTAATAGGTTCATTTGCTATAATTCTTCATTTGTTCTTCCTGTTGGAAAATACTAAGCATCCCAAGATCATTTCAAGCATTGAAAATAAATGCGAATACAACGAGGGAGTTACGGAATACTCACATCGATCGGTTGAGCGATGCTTTGACGAACAAAATCTCAGTTTCTGCTCACTGCATGCTCGGCAGTCCACTGTCACAGCCCACTGCATTTTCGGCCATTGTTGCTCAACAATCCAAGCTCCAAGCTTCGTCAAATGATTCCCGACTCATTGGTGGACTTCCCTATCACCTTCGTATGTCTCTCGGAGTGCTAGCTCTTGTGATTTTTGCCACAAAAATCACCACACTTGCTTCCCATCCTCTCGGTAAAACCAGAAGAAAAAGGCCCTCCATGGGCGTGAGATAGAAGTGGAGAAGAGAGAAGAGAGAGTTGAAAAAGTGTAAAGGTTAATTGATTTCTAAAATCAATTCAACATATACCAAAACATTTAATATATTAAATGTCAATCAAGCTTTCAAAAGCTTTTCAACAACTCCCATCATGTCACATCTATCAATCAAGTTGTCAAGTCACATCACTCAAAGTGACAAGTGATTTGAAGCTTGATGCGACTAATGATTTGACGCTTGATTTGACTTGCGTGCCGCACTCGAATTCGAAATGCGAATGCGCTGGCAAATAATCCCAGGCTCGGGTTCGCTAATTCCAAATTAACGAATTTTCCGTTGCGACGTAATTAAATGATTATGCCTAGCAAAATCACTATTCACGTCGCTAAAGAATTAATTCTAAATTAACTCGTTCGCCTGAATTAAAATCTAATTTCAATTCCGCGTCGAAATCCAATTTCGTTTAATCTATCGAATATATTAATTTAACCGATTAATTCCAAATTAATCGTTTTCTCTCTTTAAGGATATTTTATCCCAGATAAAATATCTCCGCAATTAATCCCAAATTAATTTTCTCTCTCATCTAATTAATCCCAGATTAATTAAAGTGTGAGTCATACGTCATCGGTGAATCTTTGGGAAGCGACCCATGAGATCCCCGGATATGTTGGCAGTAAATTCGGTCGTCGGACTATCCATACATGTAAGTACTAAGTACTACATTTTACCGATTTACAAGACAAGGTGGGCTTCTAGCAAAGCGCCATGCCTACCCAATTCTCCAAAAATATCCTTACAGGAATAAAGGATCTATAACAGGCGTAGTATACGTAGTATTGCGTATTTCGATCCAGTATCGGATGATCACATGCAACGCCTGGGGCTGGTACAGTGTCTTCCCCGTACGAAGCATATATCGGATTGCGAGCAACTAGTCTCTTTCATATCGGATAATCATGACCAAGTCGTATTATCCCGACGGTTGCAACCTTTTTAGAGAACCATTTCTCTATCCCTACGCGATCATCATCTCCATATGACTGGAGTGACACTTCCGTCTTGACATCACACCCAACACACTACGATTCTCGATATACCCAGAAGAGGGGTACACAGAAACCGGTTAAAGCCCTGGATGACCAAAACAAAGTATATTGATTGTCGCAAGTATTAGCGGGGCAAGTCTCAGGTTAAGACCAAATACACCTACCCTGATGTCGAACTTCAATAGACACATAGTCATACTACCAATGGAATTCCGAGGGGGTCTATCCAGAGCGAAGCTATTTCCCGTACCATCGGTAAAACACAACCTCCTATTACACTTGCATGAGTATCATATACCCAAATATATGAGAACTATGCCGTTGTGCCCTCACAACACGCACAAATGTAATACTAGTCTTTTACGTATTTATCGATGTCCAATCTCGATAATACTCTGACTATGGATATTTAATGATTTATCCTTCGTAGATTGATATTGTCTCATATCATTCTCAATCCAGGAACAAATCATAGGGACCTCCTATCATTTATATATCTAGGTGATCTAATTAAAATGATAAGAGTGCAATCTCATTTGTCACATAGTTAATTTGTACAACAACACCATGATCTGTACAAATAGTGATGCTATGGGTCATAATTGTCCAACAATCTCCCACTTGGCCTATAGCCAGTCACTCGAGTGTCTTACACCCGAACTATGTACGGTTGGCTCAAACTGTTGAGAAAAGCTTTCGTCAGTGGATTTGCATGATTATCGTCTGATGTAATTTATACGATCATCACATCGCCACGATGTATGATCCGAATGAATCATATGAATATCGAAGTATATATCTGGATCGTTGATGAGACCATTAATTCTTTAGCCTTTGCTGTCGCCTAGCTCAGCTGCTAACAGAACTATATCTACTCTAATTAGATTTATTATGGACCTAAATGGCTTCTATTGCCGCCTCAGCTGCAGCAATAACCTGCATTTGTTGTTTATTTAGTAACAGTATCTTGCTTGGAAGATTTCCAGCTCACTGTTCCGTTATTCAAACTTTATAGTACCGTTTGCGACTTTTAGTCGTCTTTATCGGTTAGGAAACTTACTACAGTGATCCCAGTCACTTCAAGTTCTCCTTCTCCATAGTTTAAGACACCATCCTTAGATCTCTAAGATACTAAGTATATTCTTAACATCAATCCAGTGACTATCACTTGGATTGGCCTGATTGTGAATTCATATGCTCAAAGCGTATGAAACACCAGGTCGTGTACATTTTTCAACGTACGATTTCTCAGAGAGTTTCATGAAAGCCAAGCTTTCACCGATAGTTTTATGGGAATATCATTTCCAAGAAATGACATATATTATCAATATTGTATAGGACAGCCACTGTCAGTGCGCTTCCACTAACCCTCTTATATACACAAGAATCATTTCGTTTTGAATTAAATCATAATCTATTATGAATACATCAAAACGATAATTCCAAGAACCTAATGTTTGCTTCAATCCAAACATGGATCGAATAACCTGCAAACCTTGTTTGCTTGTTATGGTACGACAAAACCGTCAGGACGTTGTAAACATCCTCCAAAAGGTTTCCTTTTCAGGAAAGTGATTTTCCCATTAAGCTGACATATTTCATAAATGAAACATGCAGCTTTAGCAAGCATCATCCAAATGGATTTACCGTGGCAACAGGTAAAAGGTTGAATCGTAATCAACACAATATTGATAACGATACATTTCCGCTAAAAGCCTAGCTTTATACGTTGGTATATTGCCAACCATGTATGTCTTCCTTGAAGACTTATATTGTACCAATAGGCACAATGCCTTGCGGTACATCAACTAGTTCTAAACTAAGTTGATATACATGGAATCCATTTCGGATTTATGGCACTTTGCCATAATAGGGAGTCGATACCTTGTATCATTACCTCATACGTAGTCAGTTGGTATACCTTAAAAGATTGACATCTTTACGAGGTGAGATCAGAAACCCATACCCCAGGTTGTTTTCTGACTCTCTCCGACATACGTGGTTCTTGTGTATTCGAAGATTATTGGTATAGTTTCATCCTTGATGAACTATTTATGTTCCATTAGGAATCGGTGCCTGGAACAGTATTACTCTGATTTTCATCGAGTTTTACTATCCTCCCACTTACCACTGCATATCGATATTCCTCTCAAGAAAACCGCATGGTGAGCAACAATCTAATTGTTCTCTTGTGAGTTGTATGAGTACAATACTTTGGTATCCCTAGGATAACCTACAACTGGCACTTATCCAATTTGGGTTTTAGTTTGGTATCATCCAAACATATGCCTAGCATGCCCAAATCTTCAAGAATGAGAAACCTGGTTTCTTTCCTATTCATATCTAATATGAAATCTGTCAAACAGATTTTATGAAACCTTATTCTAAATAAGTTTTGCACTGTTTATGTGTATCCGTTGAAGGAAATGGTAGCTCAGAGCGACTCATGATTAACATTATCATGTCCAATAAAATTCGGTTACTCTGTTCGGACACACCGTCACTTTGACGTGTTCCGGGAGGAGTCCTCATTGAAAGAATACTATACTCTTTCAAGTATATTAGAGACTTATTGCTTAAGTAATTTCCATTACGGTCTTACCGTGACGGTTTAATACTTTAGCCGATCTGTTTGTCTATTTCGTGTTGAAACTTAAAAGTTTCCGATTCGTGTTCCTAAAGAAACACATAACCATAACGCGATGCCACATTCGTAAAGGTCACGAAATATTCATATCCACCTCTAGCCTAGCTAGACATGGGCCCACTTGCTTCACTATGAACTAGGGCTAACAGATCAGTGGCATTTGCACTTTTACCAAGTAAATGTGTTATAGGCACTTTGCCCAATAAACTAGATTCATAGACTTTATTTGATTGGAATTAAAACAGTCCTAGTACCCACTCTTCGAAAGTGTGGATATACGAGTCTTGTTTAATTGTGTCCCACACAACAATGCCACAAATAAATTTCTTCTGATCAAATCAGTTTGAGCAATTTGTTTGTCATGTTATACGTTTGAGATTTATTTATATTCAAAATATAAATACTGTTATTCACATCTAATGTGTTTATCTCAATATCATCTTTATATAATAAAACACTTTAGTGTTCTAGAATATAAAGGTACACCCGCAACGGGTTATACACTGATATAAAGATAATGTTTCTAGTCAAACTAGTTACATTATAACAGTTTTCAAATTTAGGTACACACCCAAAGGACAGTTCCTAAACTTAGGTTTCTACGGTTAAAACAGCGACTTTCGTCCCGCTTCCAATTCGCGGATAAATCTCTATTCAAGTCAGTATCTTGTTCAAAACAGATTCTGAACATCAATACATATATTTATGTATCAAACTAAGTATTTAAAATCCAATTTCAATACTAGTAGTGAACATAATCTTGACAAACATATTTGAAGTCAGAGCCTTGCTCGTCTTCAATTCCTTCATGTCTGCTTTGTCCAAACGGCAGTCACGCTTCCGCGATCCCGTTTGCTACATTTAGGCAGACATTTTGGGATATGTCTTTTATCTTACCAGAAGATCAAAATGATATTGCCTTTGCCATTTTCATATTCCAGTAGCCTTTGGCCAAACCTCGGGTTTCTAGAATATCAAAGTAAGGTGTGCCTTGCGCTACTTGCCTTATTGCAAATTTTGACTTTGTCTCTTTGAGAATAGTCATTAACTCTCCAAGAGTTAAGTATTACAATTTAGTACTTCTAAAATCTAAGCATAGATTTATGAAGATCCTTCAATTTCATTATCATACTTCAAGGATCTAATCCTTAGTTCTGATTAAGAAATTAAGGAGTCTACTGCGACAAGCTTAATGGATTAAGCACTTAAGTTATCATTACATGAATCTTCCAAAGATCATGCTCTACTATTTGCTTAACTCCGGGCTTAGGCCTAATATGTTATTTTATCAAAAAAGTAACTTATTAGTTTCCAGGACCATCCTGAAATTATTCCCAATTTGAAAATTAAACCATTTAAATACATTTTCCCCAGGATAGGATGTTTTAAATGTCAATCTTTCAATTTATCTTGATTCTAATAGTCCAACTATTTAATCAACGATATATGTACTATTTATTATAATGATTACTATAGTCCAACTATTAATCAACTATAATTAATAGATTAAAATCAATTATATTGATTACTATAATCCAATTATAAAATCAACTATAAATGAATAGTTTGAATACAGTCCAACTGTTAATTAAAACAACGTTTAAATATTAGTCCAACTAACATTTAATTGATTTGACGAATGATATTTGTTTGAGCGCGTATGGCAAGTAATTAAACGAATATTGCAAATTCAATTCTTGCCTCCCACTATTTTTCGGCGAGCCTTTAACCCTCTGTCGAGTACTCGGGAAATCGTGTTTCCTAGCGGGCTAGGATCCCGTTAAATATCACACAATCTTGACTTTGGCCAACAAATTGTATGATAATAACTAGGTAGATCTCTAAGATCGATTGGATCTAATCCAATCCTAGATCCAGTAGGGGGACATCCAAGTCCGAAACATATATCTTATATATGCCAATACATCCAATGTATTACCTAACCTTTTTCCTCTGAATCAACTAAGCCTTGGATTTGGCACAACAAACTTAGTGATCCCAGTTAAGCGCGACCCATTGACCATGGAAAGCTTCGTAATCAATGTCGATGGACAAGAAGTGGTATGACTTTGGCCAACAAACCACAACTTGGACAAGACACTGATATGGAACAAAGCTCTCGTGATTCAAACACATCCTCGACGGACAAAGGCCTTGACTTTGGCCAACAAGCCAATGCCAGTCTCAGATCTTGAGTAAGAATCACTCAATGGAAGGAAAAATGCTTAATATTTTGTGAGGGTTTTTCGAGTGCAAATTGGCAACCAATTTATTATCTTTGTTAAGGTCTCATCATCATACACCCTTAAACATGCATTCTAAACACATAATAAAGCGCATATGAATAAATAATAATGATATGCGGATGGATACTTTACACATTGATCCTAGATCAAATCTCTCACTTTCTCTCTCCCGCTAACACAAATATTTACTTCTACCCGTTACACTACACTTCTAAAGAAACCTCATTTACATTGAGGGGAATAGGTGAGAAAGATAAAATAATAAGGAGGTAGTAAGGACACGCGGCCAGGTCCAATTAATAAATTCCAAATTTATTACAACAATTTCTAAAATTGCCCCACCCATCTAATATCCATCCGATATACATTATTCATTGCATCGCAAACATGTATTCACACAAGCATGTTATCAATCAATCTAATCAAATTAATTAATATGATAATTATGACCATCCAATGTTCAAACAACGATTTGATTTTGCGCGAGTCAAACTCATTTTGCGAATAAGTACTCAAAGTACGAATTCTCGAATTAAATTAAACTACAAAATTAAATCCAATTCAATTTTTATTTAACACTAATTCGCTTATTTAATTCCAAATTAAATATTACACTTTATTAATGAACTTTTACGACTTAAATTCCAAATTTAATCGTTACGGGTCTCAAAGTCCGATTAACGTCCAACGTCAATTTAATTAAAGTCCATGGGCTTTTAATTAATTTCTTTAAGGCGTGGACTTTTGGTCAACTCGGGTCAAACCCAATAACCAAATCCAATCGGGAGTTACCCCTAAGCCCAGAAATCAATTTAGGGCCATTAGGCCTAATTAAACTTTAAAAGTCCATTAGTCGCATTTGGGCTTTATGGATGCGGGTTTTGGCCCAATTGGATCCAACCAATTTTTCCTAAACCCAACTTAGTACAACCGAGCCCAATAAGCCCAATAACAACTTTAAAAGCCCAATTTAACAAAATAGGCCCAAATAATTAAATTACTAAATTCTAAATTCCCAATTTAATTACCTAAAGTGTGTTACACAATTAATTACCCAATTAACATTTCTAAAACATCAATTAGCCTAATTAATCATGCTTTTTTATCATTAAATCATGTCCAACACAATTTAACAAAAATCAAACCCATTCATGCTTCTTCAAGTCTCGGCAATAAGGGGATTTTTATGTCCAATTCGAATTCAATCCAATCAAATACAAATTAACATTAAATCATCATTCCCAATTGTTTCCAACTCATCCAATGAATCAAAAAACAAAAATTCCAAGACATAGGGCAATTGACATTCTCGGTCAAGCAAGAAATTTTGGGGAAAAATGTTCCAAACATAATTTATTCAAATTGATCCAATCAATCTTGAATTAAAACACATTTAAGCATATTCATTCATCCAATTTCATAAATTCATGCTCAAAATCAATTTACCCAATTTTAAGCCCTAAATCAAATTTTCATGCTTAACCTTGCTCTGATACCATTATTGGAAAATACTAAGCATCCCAAGATCATTTCAAGCATTGAAAATAAGTGCGAATACAACGAGGGAGTTGCAGAATACTCACATCGATCGGTTGAAAACTCAGTTTCTGCTCACTGCATGCTCGGCAGTCGACTGTCACAACCCACTGCATTTTCGGCCATTGTTGCTCAAGAATCCAAGCTCCAAGCTTCGTCAAATGATTCCCGGCTCATGGGTGGACTTCCCTATCACCTTCGCATGTCTCTCGGAGTGCTAGCTCTTGTGATTTTTGCCACAAAAATCACCACACTTGCTTCCCATCCTCTCGGCAAAAAACCAGAAGAAAAGGCCCTCCATGGGCGTGAGATAGAAGTGGAGAAGAGAGAAGAGAGAGTTGAAAAAAGTGTAAAGGTTAATTGATTTCTAAAATCAATTCAACATATACCAAAACATTTAATATATTAAATGTCAATCAAGCTTTCAAAAGCTTTTCAACAACTCCCATCAAGTCACATCTATCAATCAAGTTGTCAAGTCACATCACTCAAGTGACAAGTGATTTGACGCTTGATGCGACTAATGATTTGACGCTTGATTTGACTTGCGTGCCGCACTCGAATTCGAAATGCGAATGCGCTCACAAATAATCCCGGGCTCGGGTTCGCTAATTCCAAATTAACGAATTTTCCGCTGCGACGTAATTATATGATTATGCCTAGCGAAATCACTATTCATATCGCTAACGAATTAATTCTAAATTAACTCGTTCACCCGAATTAAAATCTAATTTCAATTCCGCGTCAAAATCCAATTTCGTTTAATATATCGAATATATTAATTTAACTGATTAATTCCAAATTAATCGTTTTCTCTCTTTAAGGATATTTTATCCCAGATAAAATATCTCTGCAATTAATCCCAGATTAATTTTCTCTCTCATCTAATTAATCCCAGATTAATTAAAGTGCGAGTCATACGTCATCGGTGAATCTTTGGGAAGTGACTCATGAGATCCCCAGATATGTTGGCAGTAAATTCGGTCGTCGGACTATCCGTACACGTAAGTACCAAGTACTATATTTTACCGATTTACAAGACAAGGTTGGCTTCTAGCAAAGCGCCATGCCTACCCAATTCTCCAGAAATATCCTTATAGGAATAAATGATCTATATCAGGTGTAGTATACGTAGTATTGCGTATTTCGATCCAGTATCGGATGATCACATGCAAGGCCTGGGGCTGGTACAGTGTCTGCCCCGTACGAAGCATATATCGGATTACGAGCAACTAGTCTCTTTAATATCGGATAATCATGACCAAGTCATAATATCCCGACGGTTGCAACCTTTTTAGAGAACCATTTCTGTATCCCTACGCGATCATCATCTCCATATGACTGGAGTGACACTTCCGTCTTGACATCATACCCAACATACTACGATTCTCGATATACCTAGAAAAGGCGTACACAGAAACCGGTTAAAGCCCTGGATGACCAAAACCAAAGTATATTGATTGTCGCAAGTATTAGCGGTGCAAGTCTCAGGTTAAGACCAAATACACCTACCCTGATGTCGGACTTCAATAGACACATAGTCATACTAACAATGGAATTCCGAGGGGGTCTATCCAGAGCGAAGCTATTTCCCGTACCATCGGTAAAACACAACCTCCTATTACACTTGCATGAGTATCCTATACCCAAATTTATGAGAACTATGCCTTTGTGCCCTCAGAACGCGCATAAGTGTAATACTAGTCTTTTACGTATTTATCGATGTCCGATCTCTCGATAATACTCTGACTAGGGATATTTAATAATTTATCATTCGTGGATTGATACTGTCTCATATCATTCTCAATCCAGGAACAAATCATAGCGACCTCCTATCATTTATATATCTAGGTGATCTAATCACAAATGATAAGAGTGCAATCTCCTTTGTCACATAGTTAATTTGTACAACAACACCATGATCTGTACAAATAGTGATGCTATGGGTCATAATTGTCCAACACTTCCTCCCTCAACAATCGTTCATATCACACCACACTAGTAGTGAGCTGCGGGAGATCCCAGAATTCTCGATCTTGGAACTTCTTTTTTAGATCGAAGTTAAGACAGCTTTGAGCGATCCTCAGAAATTCTTTTTCTGGCAAAGGCACGTAACATCGGCCTGAAGCCGCCTTGAACCTTTGCAGGAACGTTTCGGCCCATTCTCCCGGGAGCTGCCTTAAATTGGCCAAATCGGCCAATGCCACTTCAGATTCGACTTGTAGAATTATGCATGGAACAATTGTTCCATTTGGCACCAACTCTCCACGGAATTAGGTAGCAGGCTGATATACCAGGAAAATGCTACTCCTGACAGCGAGCCGTGAAACAGCATCAGCTTGTGGAAATCGTTCGTTTCCCCACACTGAAGTGTAAATCGGCCTATGTGTTATATGGTCGAAACTTCCCCAGACCCTGTAAACAGGGAAAATTCTGGTATTTTGTAGTTCCTGGGCCATGGATATGCCAAGTCGATCCATTCTGGATACGGCTTTTATTACCTTGGCCGAATCGGCCTTACTCCTAGACCGAATTGATTTTGAAGAATCTCGGTCATCTACTCTCTCAACATGTCATTTCCATTGAATGGCATTGCTACACGTGGTGGTTATGGTCCTCTCACAAATGGGGTATAGTCGGGACCTTGCCCTTGTTAACCCTGGGGACCTTGGGGCAGCACCACTTCATATTGTGCCATGTTTGGCCCCTGATGTAGGTTTGGCCCTAGATGTGGGCCATTACCTCCAGGAATTATTCCCCTCTGGAAATTGTAGAGCGGTGACCCCTTGTGGAGGAACATTGCTTGGACCAACCTCTTGATTGCTTAGTGGAGGGGGAGGTATAGTCCACGGTAGGGTTGTCCCCCCGTTTACACACTTGGCCATCAACTCATTCAACGAGCTCATGTGTTTGGCCATAGTTTCGTAATGTGAATTACTAGCCGAAGTGAACTTATCTATGATGTGAACATTTTGAAGCCTAACTTGTTTGACAATATCCTATGTGAACTCGCCAATCAATGCGCGAACTGCGTTAGGGCTGAGCTCTCGCATAGTTTCATATCGGCTAGCGTCTGCCAGACCCTCGAAATGGCCTACTACGGCTCGAATATAGGGCTGGTTGGTTTGCTCCAGTTCCCCTTCCTCCATACTCGAGCCAGTTTGAGCATTTCTTTTCGCAGGCATTTCCACTTTTCCACCAATTCCTCCCACTGTGGGTGCCAAAAACTGTTTGCATAATTTTCCGTCAAAGAGCGTGTAAGGTTCAAACCTCCTGAGACAAAGTCCCAGCAAGGTGTAGGATACATAAATTGATGACGCTATCCCGGGCTCGCGGCCCGGTCGGGAGTACGGAGTAGCTCGCGGGGGACTACACCGGAGAAATAACAAGGAGTCGCCACCCAGTGTGGACCGGGAAAATGTGATTTAAGGCCACACTCACCCATCGAAAGGGAATACCTCAAACCGTTGGGTTCGGAATGGTCTCTTACTTATGTCACTTGTAATGCTATGATTTGTGCAATAATTTAATCGAATTTAGCAACATATATTTCCAAGGGTATTCTATTTCTAAGTTCACATGCATATGAACAAAGCTCATATCTACGTTTGCCTATAACCTATTTGCATATAACCTATGCCTAAGCTTGCATGCATAAAGGTAGATTGAAATAACGATAAACACATAATTTCACAAACGCATTACGTTGATGATCATGGAAACGCAAATGGACAATGATTGTACAAGCATGCATATTAAAGAGAGGCGATTAAACACATGGTGTAAAGAGGTAATTAAAGGGGTAATTGAATATTAAAATGAACGTGCAATGATGCGATGCAAAAGATAGACAATGAGATGAAAGAAACGAGATGCGATGTATGCCCACATCTATATAGGACTTCAAGTGTCCGATTAAACTTATCTTACGTTCAATCGAGCATACTTTGTCCGGCGCGGCAAAACATCGTGGCAAAGGTAGCCCCTTGACCGGTGTAAACACACACGTATAACGCAAGCGCACGTATTGTTCAAGTAGTATAAAAATATCGATCCAACGAGGACTTAATTCCTACTGTTGTTATTAATTATTGATACTATTTATTTACAGGTATCTAATTATAGGGAGAAGGGAATTGATTGCTTTTGGTTGTTGAATGTGGATTTGCAAAAATAAAAAAACCAGACTCAAAAGGAAATACTAAGGAAAATAAAATAAAGAGACTCAAGGATCTAGGGTCGTGACTCCACACAATATTATTATAAAGATGATTGATTCTCTTATTTATGTGTAATAAATGAATTTGCTAACCTGGAACACGATGATATGCGAAAGCCTCTTCCGATGGTCAGACACAAATACCCAGTATAGACCCAATTGAACCATATTCCTATGCCAACACAAATACTTGGATTCATTAGATTAAGTTCCAATTATGGCTACCCACGCCCGACAGGTATATTCCTATCCTGTAAGGAAATCTATTAAAGGGTTAGTCTATCCTCAAGGAAGATCATGAGCTATTGAATCTAAGGCTGAAACCTAAAATCCTATGTCTAGTTCATTTTAAGTTTACCATATCAATCTTATTGGTGATCAGACAACAAGAAGCATTAAGCTTAAGACTCAATAAACAAACTAAAGAACTAAACCAATAAAAAGAAAATCAATTATTAAGTGTGGATATTGTGTTTCATCACTTCCCTAGAATAAAATAAAATGCTGGGGTTAGAGGATCCACAATTAATATTTCTTATCTAGGAATCTCACTTATTATAATAGATAAATTATTTTATATTCTCCTTTCTCATGAATTAAAATATTAAACATTAAAAAACCATCCATATAGGCGGTAATCCATTTAGTCCAATTACACCAGCCATATAGGCGGTAATTATCTGTCACATAAAGACCAGCCATATAGGCGGTAAGGTAATTTATATTTAAACCAGCCATATAGGCGGTATAAGTCTGACATTAATTAATCCGGTTAAATTATAATTTAAATATTTAATTAAGTGAGATTTACCTAAATAATTATATTAAAGGTTTCACATTTTCCCCCAGCGGTAAATTAACTGCAAAACATAAAGTAAATAAATAAAAAGCAGTAGTAATAAAAACTAAAAAAAAATACATAATTTTATTATTACAAAACTAGATGCTTCCTATGAAATCAGGGAAAAAATCCCAAGAAAGCACACCATGAAGTGAAGAGGAGCTGAATTTATAGCCAGTTTCGGTTCTGGCGTCGCGACGCCAAACGCGTTTTCAGTCAACGCGGCTATTGACCACGCGCATTGTCGGCATTACGTGATGACACGTGTCACGTCGTAAAGGTGGTGTGCAATGAGAAGACGACACGTGGCACACGGTGATTGGCTGAGCTTTCGGTCCAATGATCATCTGACACGTGGCACGCGTTTAGGATTGGTCCAATGAAAGATTAACACATGGCAGCATGTGATTCACCTGTGATTCGGTCCAATGACAACTCAACACATGGCACGCGCTTGCTTTGGTCCAATGAGATTTTGACACGTGGCAGACGGCGCATTTTAGCTGATCTTCTGTGATGATGACACGTGGCACGACGCACGTTAGCAAGGTCGGCGCACGTTAGTAAGTACAATTTCTCAGATTCTGACACGTGTCCCTCGGCACACGTTAGCATGTCCGGCGTATGTTAGACGTCGCGACGCGTAGGGTCCTGGCGACGGGACGCGGTCAAATTACCGAATTGCCCTTTTGTCATTTTTTTCTCTATTTTGGCCCCAAATTGCTTCCAATGCTTTCCCAACTTTATTTATCTGTAAAATAACACAAAACACATCAAAACGTTCACAAAACTCAAGAAATTATACAAAATATTAGGTTAAATGAGTGGGAAATAGTGATAGATTTACCACTTATCATACCCTCAAACCTAACATTTTGCTAGTCCTCGAGCGAAACACAAAATAAAATAACATAATAAAATTTAACTAAGCCACTTTCGTAGGGATCACGGTTGCATTTAGCGTATGCAACAAGCCTTTAAACCCCTAGGTGTCCCTAGTGGACGAGTTGTAGTCTCGTGAGGGTTTACAACAATGATACACACAAATTTTTATAAAAGTAAAAATGTAGTAAAACTAATGCACACAAAAGCAAAAAGTCAAGCGAAAAGAGAACAAAGATGTTAGTGACTAATCAGGTGAAATTTCTACTTCAAGTTACTAGTTGTTTTGTTTCTTTCTAAATTACCGAATAAGTAAATTCTCCGATTATATTTATCATTCTCCATATACACAGCCAACAAAATATTAATCAACTCATTTTTGCCCACAACAATCATAAGTGCAGTTGATAAGAGAGTAATATTTTTGTCCTAAAGTTCTATCAGATTTCACACATTTTTGTAGCAATTTTTCTGATTTTTTCATTGATTTTTCACTATTTTTTTTTATTTATATACAATATCTTCCATCTATGTAGCGAGTGTTGGGTCGGTGACTCCCAACCAGTTGGCTTTAGGGCACCAGGTGTTAAGACACCCCTACGGACTTAATTACTCAGACTTCGGATATATTTTTTTGCAGCATCTTCGATCCATGTAACGAGCTTTGGGCCAGTGACTCCCAAACCAGTTGGCTTTAGGGCACTAGGTGTTAAAACACCCTTACAGACTTAATAACTCGGATCTCAGATGTGTTTTTTTTTTTTTTTTTGTTTTTTTACTCCATCACTTTTTGAGATGCTTCCTCCAATTAAACTAGAGCACTGAATATTACAAACTTTTCAATTACAGCTCATGTCCGTATGTTACTATGCATGTTGATAATACCTGCCAACTGAGCATATGAAGGTCCATTTTAGTCAGTGTTAATGAGAATTTACAAATTAAATAATTTAAAATGAAATAAACAAAAATTAACTTCTTCCGAAATAAATGGTTTGAGATACGTATCAGGAGTGGGAACTCCTTACTTAGCTATCTCTCACCAATTTCACATTTTTAGTCAAAACACAAAAACGCAAAATATTTTTGTAATTTTTGAAAATTTTTCAATTTTTTTGTATTTTTCGAAAAATTTTGGACTAAAAATAAAAACAACACACAAACTAAAAACAAGGTACTGATCAACTAATTCCCTCCCCCAAACCTAAATGAGACATTGTCCCCAATGTCTTAAAAAGTAGAAGAAGAGTTTAGAAAATATACCTGGTTAGCTGAAATTATACAGGAAATTAAAGGTTAAGATCCAGATTAATCCTACGCCTCTTACCACGATTGTCCTCAGACTAATTTATCTTTAAAAGGATAGGTTCAACTCGTGGTTCATAGGCTATGAGTTGGTCTATTAGATCGGAGCAGTTCTTTCAAAAGTTTTGACACGAACACATTTCTCGAGCATCATCAAGAAACACACAAAGAAAATCATAAAATCCATCAACGTTGAGCAATCCAATTGGTTTCTGGTTTATGTTCAGGTTCGCCCAAGATAATACTATAAATATGTCCTCCAATGTACACAAGTCACCTGGCAAAGCATAAAAGCATCAGCACGGTTAATCATTTCTACCAAACGTTCAGACATACCTAGCACGATCAGTTCTCTCCGTTTGATGGTTCATAAGATTTGCCTCTGCCAAGGGTTTTGGGATGATTCCCAAAACGTGACTGCCTCTTTCCTGTACGGCCTTTTAAACGATCCCCATAAGTCCAAGATTTCCTCCGCCATATATTAAGTGCATATTCCTTGCAGCTAAGACTCAACCCAATTCTTGTGCTGCTTCTACGTATTGTGGCTTAGTACCAACACTACTACCGCATAACACACAGATGTTTTCAACTCGTCTTCTTGAAGTGGCTTCCATGTTTTACTCTGGATGTCTTCAAAAGTGCAATGCTGAGTTGAATTTATAATACATGAAAAGGGTGAGTAAAATAATAGCACTAGTACCTGCCAAATGACAATTATTAGTTAAACAAATCGTGATAGTCAAAAAGGTCTGGATCCTGTCGGAGAAAATAAAAGAAAACAACAAAATAAATTACAATTATTAGGAAAAGACAAAGATAATATAATATTTACAAGAAAAGTAGTGGCTTGGTTGACATCTATGCGTCAGGGACAAGCTTCCCATCCAATTTTCTTATAAATGGCAAACAAGGTCTTTTTGAGTCAGATTCCCGAGACTTAACTGTTGTCTATCTTTTGAAATTGTGTATGTAATTTGCGAATGGCTATATGAACATATCCACTGGGATGCGTCTCAAGAGTTAAAGATATTTCATCTACAGACTCCTTAACAAGCCATCCCTAATGAATTTAATTTTGTCTTCGCAATTATCAGACACCATTCCTAAAGAACGACAACGAGTATTGCAATTCCATCGTGCACATTTGTAACAAACACCCATTTTCTTAGCTCTACGTTTCTTTGGATATGTGCTTCTTCCAAAACTAGGCAGATGTGAAATAAAAGAGTCAGAAGACTCACCTGCCAATCGGACTCGTGGCTTCAATTACTGAACGAATATCATTAGGAATACCATGGATTGTCAATAACCTCATCCGTTCCAGCGAGCTTTGTAGACTTTCATCAGAGATTTTTGAGGAAGAGAAGGAAATTGCTTGTGAAGATTTGCGAGAGCTTCTTCCATCTTGAAATGTCTTAATCTGCAAAAACTAAAAACAAAATTAAATCACACCAAATCACAATATATACACAAATTGCATGGGTTGCCTCCCTGCGAGCGCTAAGTTTAGAGTCGTCAGCTAGACTTGACTTCTCGAACGTTTAGCTGGATCTGAAAGTGTGACACTTTCTTTTTGTCGCTCAAATGATTCTCCCAGTAGTGTTTGACACGCTGATTGTTAACCTTGAATGTGTTGTTGGTATTGGGAACTAGTAACTCAACAGCTCCATAAGGTAAAACCTGAGTGATCACAAATGGACCTGACCATCTAGATTTCAACTTTCCAGGAAAAAGTTTCAACCTCGAGTTGTATAACAACACCTGCTGCCTTGGTTCCAACTGTATTTGAATTATTTTTTGGTCATGCCTTTTTTTGGTCTTTTCCTTGTACAATTTGGCATTCTCATAAGCCTGTAGGCGAAATTCCTCCAATTCGTTGAGTTGGTGAAGTCTTTTCTCTCATGCAGCAGCTTGTGAATCAAAATTCAACTTCTTCAGTACCCAGTACGTCTTGTGCTCAAGCTCAACTGGCAGATGGCACGCTTTCCCAAACACCAATCGATATGGAGACATACCAATGGGTGTCTTGTAAGCTGTCCTGTAGGCCCATAATGCATCATCTAGTTTTGTTGACCAGTCCCTCCTTGTTGATCCAACGGTTCTTTCTAGGATTCTTTTGATTTCCCTGTTTAAAACCTCAACCTGTCCATTTAACTGTGGATGGTAAGCTGTGGCAACCTTGTGAGTAACTCCGTATTTGGATAGGAGTGCATCGAAATATCTGTTGCAGAAATGTGAGCCACCATCGCTGATGATTGCACGAGGTGTTCCGAATCGAGTGAAAATGTTCTTTTTAAGGAATTTGATCACCACTTTTGAATCATTGGATGGCAGTGCAATTGCTTCGACCCATTTGGAGACATAGTCTACAGTAACCATGATGTACAGGTTTCTGAATGATGGAACAAAGGGTCCCATGAAATCAATACCCCACACATCGAATATTTCCACTTCTAGAATGTTTTGCAACGGTCCTTCATTTCTCCTGAAATATTCCCAGTTCTCTGGCACCTGTCACATTGAAAAGCAAAAGATAAGCATCTTTAAAAGAGTGGGCCAGAACAAACCTGATTGAAGAATTTTACTGCAGTTTTATTTCCGCTGAAGTGTCCGCCATATGGTGATGAATGACAGTGCTGCAAAACACTGTTGATTTCCTCCTATGGAACACACCGTCTCAATAATTGATTAGCACAACGTTTGAACAGGTACGGTTTATCCCAGACATAGTGCTTGACTTATTTGAAGAACTTTTTCCGTTGCTGAGTTGTCCATTCCAACAGCCATTTTCCTGACACAATGTAGTTGACATAGTCAGCATACCAAGGGACTTCCTGTTGTTTCATGGCAAATAGCTGTTCATCTGGAAAATTTTCTTTGATTGACAGATCTTTGTCAGCTATTTCTCCATTCTCGAGCCTCGATAGATGATCTGCCACCTGATTCTCTGTTCCTTTCCTGTCTCTGATCTCCACGTCGAATTTTTGCAGAAGAAGTATCCAACGGATCAATCTAGGTTTGGCATCTTTCTTTGTGATCAGATATTTGATTGCTGAATGATTTGTGTAGACCAACACTTTGGGACCCAACAGATAGGAGCGGAATTTATCAAAATCGTACACAATTGCGAGCAAATCCTTTTCAGTGGTTTTGTAGTTGAGTTGAGCTTCATTCAGAGTTCTGCTGGAGTAGTAAATGGTGTGGAAAATCTTTGCTTTACGTTGTCCCAAAACTGCACCTACAGCAAAGTCACTAGCATCGCACATCACTTCAAATGGAAGGGTCCAGTTTGGTGCTATTATGATGGGGACAGATACCAGCTTTTGTTTTAAGATTTTAAAAGCTTCCTGGCATTCTTTGGTGAAGTTGAAAGGCACATCATTCTCCAGAAGATTGCAAAGAGGCTTTGCAATTTTGGAAAAGTCTTTGATAAATCTCCTATAAAAACTTGCATGTCGAAGAAAACTTCGAATACCTTTAACTGATGTTGGTGGAGGTAGTTTTTCAATTGTCTCTATCTTTACTTTGTCTACCTCAATCCCCTTTTGTGAGATCCGGTGTCCAAGAACAATGCCTTCTTGCACCATGAAGTGGCATTTCTCCCAGTTGAGTACCAGGTTTGTATCTTCGCACCTTTGTAACACCTGTTCCAAATTTTGCAAACAATGATCAAAAGAATCTCCAAATACAGAAAAGTCATCCATGAAAACCTCCATACTCTGCTCTAGCATGTCTGAGAATATGGCCATCATGCAACGCTGAAAAGTGGTGGGGGCATTACATAACCCAAATGGCATCTTGCGGAAAGCAAAAGTACCATAAGAACATGTAAATGTGGTTTTCTCATGATCTTCTAGGGCGATGGCAATCTGATTGTACCCTGAATATCCATCCAGAAATCAATAGAACTCATGTCCTGCCAGTCTTCTAACATCTGGTCAATAAATGGTAGCGGAAAATTGTCATTTCTCGTGGCTTTGTTCAGCTTCCTGTAATCCATGCATACTCTCCATCCAGTCACCGTTCTTGTTGGAATTAGCTCATTCTTCTCATTGGTAACCATAATAGTTCCTCCTTTCTTTGGTACACACTGCATAGGACTCACCCAACTATTATCTGAAATTGGGTAAATGATGCCAGCATCCAACCATTTGATTATTTCTTTCTTCACGACTTCCTCATGATTGGATTAAGTCTCCGTTGATGCTCCACTATGGGTTTGTACTCATCGTTCATCATAATCTTGTGCATGCAAAATGATGGACTAATGCCTTGAATGTCTGCTATAGTCCAGCCAATGGCTCTTTTGTGTTCTCATAATACTCTCAGTAGCTTTTCTTCCTGCTCCAATGTTAGTGAAGAAGAAATAATAACAGGTAATTCAGAAGTGTTTCCAAGAAATACATACCTGAGATGGCTCAGAAGTAACTTCAGCTCCAGCTGTGGTGGTTCTTCAATCGAAGGCTTGATTTGATCTTTCTTGGGCAGTTCCAAGCTTTCAACTGGTGGTGTCGCTTTGAATCGGAATGGTTTGTCAAGGTAGTTGATACATTCCAGGATTTCAGCATCTAGCTCACTGTCAGTCATGTTGGTGATGCAAACTTCAAGTGTATCTGTGGGATTTGGCTCAGTATTTTGAACGATACTTTCAACAACATCAACTCTGAAGCATTCTTCTTCCTTTTCATCACTCGGGAATTTCATGGCTTTGAAAACATTAAAGGTCACTTTTTGGTCCTGCACTTTCATGGTCAGTTCTCCTTTTTGCACATCAATCACAGTTTTACCTGTAGCCAGGAATGGTCTCCCAAGAATGATAGGTATTTCTTTGTCTTCTTCCATGTCAAGGATGATGAAATCTGCTGGGAGAATTAGTTTGTTACTCCATGAAAAATTAGGATGATTCCTCCACCCTGGGTTATAGGTGTTGGAATATGGATTGTCCCCCTGTCTATTGAAATTATTGACATAATTCACCGTCTCTTCAAGTTGGTTTGGTTCCGGTGCTCGTCCATATGGTGAACTTATGGATCCAGTGGTAAAAGTCTCCATGAATTTGCATATCTGATCCAGCTTGGTATTGACTGCTGTATTGATTCCACTTTCATAAATTCCTGCAATTCTTTGGATCATGCTCCTTTCTGTTGGCCACAAAGAATTGTTGTTGGCCATTTCTTCTATTAGGTCCCAGGCTTGATCTTCTCCTTTTTCCATCAGGGCTCCTCCAGCAGCAGCATCGATTGTGGTTCTCATTATTCCAGAAAGTCCATTATAGAAAGTTTGGACTTGAAGCCATTTTGGAATCTCATGGTGAGGACATTTCCGGAGCAAATCTTTGTACCTTTCCCAAGCTTCGTAGAGAGTTTCCGAGTCTTGTTGTACAAAGGATGTGATGTCATTTCTCAGTTTTCCAGTTCTGGCTGGTGGAAAGTACTTTGCAAGAAATTTGGTGGCTAAAATGTTCCAAGTTGTGATGGAACCTGCTGGTAGTGAATGTAGCCAAGCTTTAGCTCTGTCCTTCAAGGAGTATGGGAAAACACGCAGTCTCATTGCTTCTTCGGCTTTTCGGTTGTAATTGAAAGTGCCGCAAACTTCCAGGAAGTTGCTGATGTGGGTATTAGGGTCTTCAATTGCATTTCCTCCAAACTGAACTGACTGCTGAATCATCTGAATGCATGTTTTGATGTCACCCGCATTTGTTGGTAAGGGAGGAAGTACAATACAAGAAATGAGTCTGTCAACCACCGGAATGGTTCTGTCTCGAATGGGAATTGGTGGTGCAACATTCAAAGGTTCAGGTTCCATGTTGACTAAAGCTTCTTGGCCTTCTCGCCGTTCCCTTCTCAACTGTCTGATGGTTCTTTCAATTTCCGGGTCAAGTGGTCGAAGTTCAAAGCTTCTGGTTCGTCTCATGAAGTTTCTGAGAACCTGAAACACAAGAAAATAAAAACAATAAGTAAAAAGAAAATTAGATACAAGTAACGGTATCTAACCTTAAAACTAATAGTGAAAGATAAATAAGTCCCCGGTAACGGCGTCAAAAACTTGACCGGCGTAAACACACACGTATAACGCAAGCGCACGTATCGTTCAAGTAGTATAAAAATATTGATCCCACGAGGACTTAATTCCTACTGTTGTTATTAATTATTGATACTATTTATTTACAGGTATCTAATTATAGGGAGAAGGGAATTGATTGCTTTTGGTTGGTTGAATGTGGATTTGCAAAAATAAAATAAAAACAGACTCAAAAGAAAATACTAAGGAAAATAAAATAAAAGACTCAAGGATCTAGGGTCGTGACTCCACACAATATTATTATAAAGATGAATTGATTCTCTTATGTATGTGTAATAAATTAATTTGCTAACCTGGAACACGATGATATGCGAAAGCCTCTTCCGATGGTTAGACGCAAATACCCAGTATAACCCAATTGAACCATATTCCTATGTCAACCAAATTACTTGGATTCATTAAGATTAAGTTCCAATTATGGCTACCCACGCCCGACAGGTATATTCCTATCATGTAAGGAAATCTATTAAAGGGTTATCTATCCTCAAGGAAAATCGTGAGCTATTGAATCTAAGGCTGAAACCTAAAATCCCTATGTCTAGTTCATTTTAAGTTTACCATATCAATCTTATTGGTGATCAAACAACAAGAAGCATTAAGCTTAAGACTCAATAAATAAACTAAAGAACTACCCATAAAAGAAAATCAATTATTAAGTGTGGATATTGTGTTTCATCACTTCCCTAGAATAAAATAAAATACTGGGGTAAGAGGATCCACAATTAATATTTCTTATCTAGGAATCTCACTTATTATAATATATAAATTATTTTATATTCTGCTTTCTCAGGAATTAATAATATTAAACATTTAAAACCAGCCATATAGGCGGTAATCCATTTAGTCCAATTACACCAGCCATATAGGCGGTAATTATCTGTCACATAAAGACTAGCCATATAGGCGGTAAGGTAATTATATTTAAACCAGCCATATAGGCGGTAATAAAGTCTGACATTAATTAATCCGGTTAAATTATAATTTAAATATTATAATTAAGTGAGATTTACCTAAATAATTATATTAAAGGTTTCACCTTTTACCCCAACGGTAAATTAACTACAAAACATAAAGTAAATAAATAAAAAGCAGTAATAAAAACTAAAAATAAAAATACATAATTTTATTATTACAAAACTAGATGCTTCCTATGAAATCAGGGAAAACATCCCAAGGAAAGCACACCAAATGAAGTGAAGAGGAGCTGAATTTATAGCCAGTTTCGGCTTCTGGCGTCGCGACGCCAGAACGCGTTTTCAGTCAACGCGGCTTTTGACCAAGCGCATTGTCGGCAGAATCTGGTGATGAAACGTGTCACGCGGTAAAGGTGGTGCAATGAGAAGACGATACGTGGCACACGGTGATTGGCTGAGCTTTCGGTCCAATGATCATCTGACACGTGGCACGCGTTTAGGATTGGTCCAATGAGAGATTAACACGTGGCAGCATGTGATTCGCCGGTGATTCGGTCCAATGACAACTCGACACATGGCACGCGCTTGCTTTGGTCCAATGATATTTCGACACGTGGCAGACGGCGTATTTTAGCTGATCTTCTGTGATGATGACACGTGGCACAGCGCACGTTATCAAGGTCGGCGCACGTTAGTAAGTCCAATTTCTCAGATTCTGACACGTGTCTCTCAGCGCATGTTAGCATGTCTGGCGCACGTTAGACGTCGCGATGCGTAGGTTCCTGGCGTCGCGATGCTGCTAAATTACCAAATTGCCCTTTTGTCATTTTTTCTCTATTTTGGACCCAAATTGCTTCCAATGCTTTCCCAACTTTATTTATCTGTAAAATAACATAAAACACATCAAAACGTTCACAAAACTCAAGAAACTATACAAAATATTAGGTTAAATGAGTGGGAAATAGTGATAGATTTACCACTCATCACCCCTCGGCTTTCTATCCCTCAAAATAGTGGACCTTTAATCCACCCTAGTTAGCCCATGCGCACTAGAATGAAATACATGCGTGAATAAAACAATGATATGTAAAAGGTAAATGACATAATAAAAGGCGCGGCAAAACATCGTGGTAAAGGTAGCCTTCAGGCATTTCCCTCGAATAGAGGACCTTTAATCCACCATAGTTAGACCATGCGCATTATATTACAATGCATACAAATGAATGAGACAATAATATGGAACTCCGTATGTCCGATTAAACATATCTCACATTCAATCAAACATACTTCGTCCGGTGCTTCAAAACATCGTGGTAAAGGTAGCCTTCAGGCATTTCCCTCGAATAAAGGACCTTTAATCCACCCTAGTTAACCCATGCGTATTATATTACAATGCATACAAATGAATGAGACAATAATGTGGTAATCCGTATGTCTGATTAAACATATCTCACATTCAATCAAACATACTTCGTCCGGCGCGGCAAAACATCATGGTAAAGGTAGCCTTTAGGCATTTCCCTCAGATAGAGGACCTTTAACCTACCCTAGTTAGCCCATGCGCATTATATTACAATGCATACAAATGAATGAGACAATAATGTGGAACTCCGTATGTCCGATTAAACATATCTCACATTCAATCAAACATACTTCGTCCGGCGCGGTAAAACATCATGGTAAAGGTAGCCTTTAGGCATTTCCCTCGAATAGAGGACCTTTAATCCACCCTAGTTAGCCCATGCGCACTACATCATCAATACACAAACAAATAACATATAGAAAGTAAATGGCAGAATGTAAAATGCAAATAATAGACGAACAAGATAAAAATAAAGTGAAAGATGTGTCGTTTGCTCAAGTGGTACGTGGAGTTGTTTCCCACGTACATACCGCACTACCATCCATTCGGATTCAGCTACAGAATTTACGTCTGGGTTTCAATCCTATATCCCACAAGAGACGACACATTTTCCCATCCATTCAAAGGCCACAACATGCATCCACAAGCGACTCTCATGCGAAGAAAATAAATAAACCAATTAAAAGATGAATGAAAATAAATAAGAAAAGTGCCCTCAGGTCTAACCTTTTAAATCGTCTCTCGGAAGTACGGAACACGGTTGTCGGAAGGGTTGATGCTCCGTAACTCCTCCGGTTCACTGGTTCAATGTTTTCCCTCGCTGTTTCGCTGTTTGGGCTGCTATTTTTGCTCCATTTCCTTCACTATTATTCTACTGTTTTCTTCACTATTTTTTGCCGTTTTGCTCACTGTTTTGGGTTTCTTTTGCTGCTGTTCTAGGGTCGATTTTTGGAACTGTTTTGGGGTGTTTTAAGGGGCTATTTTGGGTTATTTTGGGACTATTTTAGGGACTATTTTGGGATCTATTTGTTCGCTGTTTATGGGGCTTCTTCTGGACTGTTTGGTTTTAGTTTCTTGGGTGTTGCTCATGGCTTTAATGCTGTGAGTGGTCGTGAGTCTCTAGGGTAAATTATTGTTTTATATTAAGGGTTTGGTAGTGATTATTCGGTGAGTGTGAGTGGGGTTCACGTGGTCTTTGGTTTGGTGGTGTGTGGTGAGTTGAATGGTGTCGTGAGGGGCGTCTGCATGGTGTGTGGGGTACATGTTGCAGGGATGGGCTATTGGTGTTTAGGGTCACAGTTTCTTTATTTTAGGGTTTCGGTTGGTGAGGGTATTTTGTGTGGTGTTTGTTCACGGTGAAGGCTGATTTTGATTGTGTGCTTTAGTGCTTTGGTGAAGGGTTGTGTGTTACTGAGAGGGCAGTGTGTGACAATGACAATCCTATCAAAGTTGTGCAATGTATTTTTACTTACCAGGCTCGGCAGCTTCCACTTGACTTGCCTGCTGCTTCGAGCTGAGTTGATGACGCAGTGGACCTCGATCCTGGGATGCATCCCAATAACTACAACCGAAAACGGGGGCCTCTACCCTGGGACGCATCCCAATATCGCTGACATGTGGGTCACGACATTGGGACGCATCCCCAAAACTGATGATGCAGGGGCCAACGACCCTGGGACGCATCCCGATAACTGCAACCGACAACGGGGGCCTCGACCCTGGGATGCATCCCAATTGTTAGACAGTTATGACCCATAGCGTCACTATTTTGTAAATGATATTGTATTATTGTACAAAATTAACTATGTAGTAATGAAATTGCCTTCTACCATTTTGTAATTTATTTACTTTGATATATAAATGGTAAAAGTCCCTATGATTAATTCCGGATTGAGATGATATGAGACATTATCAATCCATAAAGGATTAATCATTAAATATCCCTAGTCGTAGTATTATCGAGATTGGACATCGATAATGCGGAATAGACTAGTACTGCACTTGTGCGTGTTGTAAGGGCACAACAGCATAGTTCTCATATATTTGAGTATTGGATACTTATGCAAGTGCGGTAGGAGGTTGTGTTTTACCGATGGTACGGAAAACAGCTTCGCTCTGGATAGACCCCGCGGAATCCCATTGGTAGTATGTCTGCGTGTCTATGGGAGTCCGCTTCAGGGTAGGTGCATATGGTCTTAACCTGAGACTTGCATCGCTAGTACTTGCGACAATCGGTAGACTTTAGTTTTGGTCGTCCAGGGCTTTAACAGGTTCTGTGTAACCTCTTCTAGGTTTATCGGGAATCGTAGTGTATTGGGTGTGATGTCAAGACGGAAGTATCACTTCAGACATATGGAGATGATGTTCGCGCAGGATACATAACTAGTACTCTATAATGGTTGCAACCATCGGGATAATATGACAAGGTCAGGATTATCCGATTCAAAGAGACTAGTTGCTTGATGTCCGATATATGTATCGTACGGGGCAGACACATCTCCAGCCCCAGGCCTTACATGTGATCATCCGATACTGGACTGCTATACACTATACTACGGTATACTACGCCTGTTATAGATCTTATATTCCAGTAAGAATATTTCTAGAGAATTGGGTAGACATGGCGTTTTGCTAGAGGCTAACCTTGTCTTGTAAATCGGTAAAAATGTAGTACTTGGTACGTACATGTTCGGATAGTTCGACAACCGGATTTACTGCCAACATATCTAGAGGTCTCTTGGGTCGCTTCCCGAAGATTCACCGATGACGTATGATTCGAACTCAATTAATCTTGGATTAATTGCGGAGAGACTTTATCTTGGATAAAGTACTATTCAAAGAGAGAGAAAGATTAATTTAGAATTAATCGTTAAAATAATATATTCGATATATTAAACGAAATTCGATTTCGACGCGGAATTAAAATTAGATTTTAATTCGGGCAAACGAGTTAATTTGGAGTTAATTCGTTAGCGACGTGAATAGTAATTTTGCTAGGCATAATTATTTAATTAAATTTGATTTAATTAATGTCGTGACGGAAGTTCGCTAATTCGGAATTATCGAACTCGAGCCCGGGAGTGTTTGCGGGCCCACTCGCATTTGGAATCGTGTGGGGCCCACATGTCACATCAACCATCACATCACTAGTCAAAGATTACCTTTTTGGTGATGGGATTAGGTGGTGGTTGATTGTGTAAGGAACACTCCAAAATCTTGAAAGAAAAGGTGATTGACTTTGATTTACTTTTGACAAGAGTTGGTATATCTTTTATTTTGTTTTTGAAACAAATATATAAGATAAATAAAATAAAAAATTAATCACTCTTCCTCTCTCTCTCATGACTGAAACTTCACTGCAGTTTTGGCTCTCCTTTTTTCTTCCATTTTCTTAAGAACTTTGTGAAGAAAGTGTATAATTTTAGAACTTTAATACACATCTTTGGCTAGCACCATCAAAGGATCATACAAAGGTGTTATGGGAAACTAATCTTTGAGCTTGGAGTGATCAACAAAGCTTGGAGCTTCCTTTTCTTACCTTGGCCGAATCATCCAAAGCACAAAGGAGGTGGTTTTATTTCATCAACGCATCCGCATTTCGATCTTTGTGAGTATGATTCCGCCATACTTCATTATTGTTCATTCATTTATATATATTTGTTTGCTCTTTTGATCTTGGGACATGGATTAGAATTTCCAACAATGATATCATTGAGCTTAAAGAGCATGAAAATATATTAGGGTAATATTTGGGCAAAATTGATTGAAGCATGATTTGATGATTTTGATTGATTAAGTATGCTTAAATGTATGTTACATTATGTTATACATTATCAATTTCATGAAAAATAAATTGGATTAATATTTCCCCTCTTGGAGAGGCTTGGCCGAATACTACCTAGACCATGGAGATGATGATTTGTTGTTTATAAGATCATTGGATGACTTTAAACGAACATAAAATGACGATTTGTGATTCGATTGGATTGAAAACGAAATCGGTAATTTTTCATCACCTTGGCCGAATGCATGGAAGAAGATTAGGGACTTGATTTTTTGATTAAATAATGTTGGACATGTATTTAAGATAGAATATGATTAATGGATTAATTTGATATTTTGGAAATATTGATTTAAAGGATTAATCATGACATTACACTTTAATTAATTAAGTTATAAAATTTGGAATTTTAAAATTTGATTAATTGGGCTTAATTTTGAATTGGGCCTCTAAAACTATTATATTTGGACATAATGGGCTTGGTTGGGCCAAGTAGGTTTGGGCAAATTGGATTGGATCCAAAAATGGGCCTAAATCACTCCATTAAGTCCAAATGTAATAAATGGGCTTTTATGTTTAATTGGGCCTTATGGGCTTGATATTGATTTTTATGGCAAATGAGGGTGATTCCTTATTGCGCTTGGAAATTGGGTTTGACCCACATTGACCAAGGCCAAGCCTAATGAAATCAATTGAAAGCCCATCGGACTTTAATTAAACGGACATTGGATGTTGATTGGGCTTTGAGACCCGACAGAATTAGATTTGGAATCTAAGTCATAAAAGCACAATAAAAGTGTAAATATTTAATTTGGAATTAAATATAAGGATTAGTATTGAATACGACTTAAATTGGATTTGACGAGTAGTTCGATATAATTCATGAATTCGTACTACAAGTACTTATTCTCAAAAACGAGTTGGACTCGCGCAAAAGCAAACCATTGGTTGAACATTGTATTGTCACCTAATTAAAGACTAATTAATTGGATTAGATTGGTTGTATAACATGCATTGAATGAATGAATGTGGATGTGATGAATGAATAGTGTATATCGGATGGATATTAGAAGGGAAGGGTAATTTTAGAAATTATTGTAAATCAGAATTTATTAATTGGACCTGCGTGTCCAGTCTTTCTCTTATTATCTCTTTGTATTCTCTTCTCACCTAATTCCCCTCAATATAAATGAGGTTTCTCTTATTGTATTATGTAATTGGGTAGAAGTAGAATAGTGCTAGCCGGGGAGAGGAAGGGAGAGGAGTGATTTGTTCTAGGAACAAATTGTATATATCCATCCGCATATCACTATATTTTACTTACGCGCTTTATGATGTTTTAGAAGCATGCTTAAGGGTGTATGATGATGAGACCTAACAAAGATAAATTAATTGGTTGCCAATTACATGAAAATCCCTCAAACAATATTAAGCGATTTTCCTTCCGTTGAGTGATTCTTTCTCAAGATCCGAAATTGGCATTGGTTTGTTGGCCAAAGTCAAGACCTTGTCAATTGAGGATGTGTTTGAATCATGAGAGTTTTGTTCCATATCGGTGTCTTGTCCAAGTTTGTGATTTGTTGGCCAAAGTCAAGATCACTTCTTGTCCATCGACATTGATTACGAAACTTTCCATGTCAATAGGTCCCGCTTAACTGGAATCATTAAGTTTGTTGTGCCAAAGCCAAGACTTAGTTGATTCAGAGGAAATGGTTAGGAAAATGTATTGGATACATTGACATATGTATTAGATATATATGTTTCGGACTTGGATGTCCACCTACCGGATCTAGGAATTGGATGGGATCCAATTGATCTTCGAGATCTACCTAGTTAAATATCATACAACTTGTTGGCCAAAGTCAAGGTTGTGTGTTATTTAACGGGATCCTAGCCCACTAGGAAATTGGATTTCCCGAGTACTCGACAGAGGGTTAGAGACTTGTAGAAAATAGTGGGAGGCTAGTATTGAATTTGCAATTTCATTCAGATACTTAGCTTTACGCGCTTACAAAATTTATTTCGTCAATATTTTAACATTAGTTGGACTAATAAAATGTTATTTTTCTTGTAACAGTTTGACTGTACCCATATATCGTTAACTAGATAGTTGGACTATCGTAGTTAAGATGGCAAACAAAGGAAATGTCCGAGACATAATCATGGGTGATAATGTATTTAAGGGCACGAACTTTGCTGACTGGGAAATGAACCTGAGGATAGTCCTTGAGGCAGATAGGCTGTTGTACACCATACAAAGACCTCTCGGGCCGAGGCCCACTGAGCCACTTGAGCTGGAGTTATGGAGAAACTCATAGCGATGATTGTGATACAACTCAGTCGTCATGCTGCTCCATGACTCAACACTTTCGTCGCCAGAATAGGGACTTGGATCCTTATAATGATGGCTAGACTAAAGGATCTTCACCGCACTAATAAGCGGATGGAGAGGTATGAGTGGTGAAGAAACTCTTTCGCTCCCGTATAACTGATGGCGCTTCAGTTGAGGCCCACGGGACTCAAATGATAGCTGGCATTGATGAGCTGGCCAAGATGGGAATAGTCTTGGAGGCTGAGCTGACTGTAGACATGCTTTTACAGTCACTTCCCGATACTTGGAAGCAGATTATCATCAACTACAAGTTGATGGATACGGACGATACTCTTGGAGAGCTATTGTCCATTCTTAAGGATTCAGAGAAAGAGCTTCTTAAAGGCAACAAGCGCGAGGCGCACTTTGCATCGACCTCTCAGACGTCAAGGGCTGGGCCCAATGCAACTGGAGGGGTGAAAAAGAAGAAGCGTAAGAACAAGGGCAAGCCCAAGATGCCGATGGCTTCTGGGAAGCCGAGGAACAAGTCACAAGACATATGCCTTAACTGCGGCAAAAGAGGTCACTGGAAGCGTGACTGCCGCATGAACAAGGCGATCAGAAGGGAGATCAAGGCGGGCAAGGCACCGACCTCTGGTATGTTTGTTATTGAAATAAACATGGCTACTTCTAGTTTTTAAAAATTGGATTTTGATTCTGGTTGTGGTTCTCATATATGTACTGATGTGCAGGATCTGCAGAACAGCAGGACTCTGGCTTCAGGGGAGATTGATCTACGAGTTGGAAACGGAACTCCTGTTGCTGTTTTGGCCGTGGGCACTTTTGTATTAGAACTGCCCTCGGGGCATGTACTTAAACTAAATGACTGTTATTATGTACCTAGTTTGACTAGGAATATTATATCTGTATCTTTGTTAACCCGAAATGGGTACACTTTTGTATTTAGAAACACTGGGTGTTATTTATATAAAAAATGATGCAGAAAATGCACTGCAGTTGCAAATAATGGTCTTTATATTTTGAATATAAATGAATCTCCTACATATAAATTAACAAACAAAAGGCTTAAAAAGAGTGATCCAAATGATGAAACTTATATGTGGCATTGTCGTCTGGGACACATTAACAAGACTCGCATATCCACACTTTCGAAGAGTGGGTACTTGGACGGATTTGATCCAAATTCATATGACGTCTGCGAATCTTGCTTATTAGGCAAAATGCCTAAATCACCTTTTAGCGGTAAAGGTGAACGCGCCACTGAACTGTTAGCCCTCGTTCATAGTGTAGTTTGTGGGCCCATGTCTAGCCAGGCTAGAGGTGGATATCGATACTTCGTAACCTTTACCCATGATGCATCACGTTACGGTTATGTGTATCTAATGACGCACAAGTCGGAAACTTTTGAGAAATTCAAAGAGTTTCGACACGAAGTTGAAAAACAAACAGGCAAGAGTATTAAGACATTACGGTCGGACCGTGGTGGCGAATACTTAAGTAATGAGTTTCAAGATTACCTGAAAGATATGGTATTCTTTCACAGTGGACTCTCCTGGAACACCACAATTAAATGGTGTGTCCGAACGGAGAAACCGTACCTTGTTGGACATGGTAAGGTCGATGATGAGTCGCACTGAGCTGCCAATTTCCTTCTGGGGATATGCATTAAACAGTGCAGTTCGTATTTTGAATAAGGTTCCGTCAAAGTCTGTTGAACAGACACCATATGAGATATGGACAGGAAAGAACCAGGTTTCTCATTCCTGAAGATTTGGGGTTGCTGGGCATACGTTAAACGTTTGGAAGGTACCAAACTTGAACCCAAATCAGATAAATGCCTATTCGTTGGATATCCTAGGGAAACCAAAGGATATTACTTCTATCACCCACAAGAGAACAAAGTATTGGTTGCTCTACATGCGGTTTTCCTTGAGAAGGAATTCCTAAATGCAGTGTTTAGTGGGAAGAAAGTAGAACTCGATGAAAGTCGTAGTGATACTGTTCTTGGCAATGAATTATCAACGGAACATGAACAGTCCATCTGGGATGAGACTGAACCACAATCTTCAAATACACAAGGACCGCGTAGGTCGGAGAGAGTCAGGGTAATACCTGAGAGGTATGGATTCCTGATCTCACCCATGTAGATATTAATCTTATTGAGGATAATGAACCGGCTACGTATGAGGAAGCGATACAAAGGTGTCGAATATGCTTTATGGCAAGAAGCCATGAAGGCCAAAATGGATTCCATGTATACCAACCAAGTTTGGACACTGGTTGATGCACCAGAAGGCGTAAAGCCTATTGGATGCAAATGGGTCTTCAAGAAGAAGACTGACATGGATGGCAACGTACAAACGTACAAAGCTAGGCTTGTAGCGAAGGGATATCGTCAACGACTTGGAGTTGATTATGACGAAACCTTCTCACCCGTTGCCATGATTAAATCCATTCGGATAATGCTTGCAATAGCTGCATATTACGATTATGAAATATGGCAGATGGACGTTAAAACCGCTTTCCTTAACGGAAACCTTTCGGAGGATGTTTATATGGCATGCATGCATTACGCCTGTATTTATCGCACCTAGAAACAAACAAGGTTTGTAATCGGTCCATTTATGGACTGAAGCAAGCATCACGCGTCGTGGAACCAGCGTTTTGATGAGATCATAAAAGAATATGATTTCATTCAAACGAAGATGATCCTTGTGTATATAAGAAGGTTAGTGGGAGTGCACTGACTTTTATTGTCCTTTATGTCGACGATGTATTGCTTATCGGCAATGACATTCCCATGTTAACGTCGGTGAAAGCTTGGCTTTCATTGAAATTCTCCATGAAAGATCTGGGAGAGGCAGCTTTTATTATAGGAATAAAGATCTACCGGGATAGATCTAGAAAGCTACTTGGACTCTCCCAGAGTACATATATTGATAAAGTGTTGAAGAGATTCAACATGGATCAGTCCAAGAGGGACTGTTACCAATATCACATGGCGTCTATCTATCTAGGGACATGTGTCCTAAGACACAAGATGAGAGAGACAACATGAGTCGGACTCCGTTTGCCTCGGCAGTCGGATCGATCATGTATGCCATGATATGTACACGACCTGATGTGTCCCATGCTTTGAGCATGTGCAGTCGATATCAGGCCGATCCAGGTAAAGATCACTGGATGGCGGTTAAGAGTATCCTTAAGTATCTTAACAGAACTAAGGATGCTTTCTTAATCTATGGAGATGGAGAACTTGAGGTATCTGGGTATACCGATGCAAGTTTCCAAACCGACAGAGACGACTTTAAGTCGCAATCTGGGTACATATTTGTTTGAATAACGGAGCAGTGAGCTGGAAATCTTCCAAGCAAGATACTGTTGCCGATTCAACAACTGAAGCGGAGTACATTGCAGCAGCTGAAGCAGCAAAAAGAGGCAGTTTGGATCCGTAAATTCCTAATTGGATTAGGAGTAGTTCCGTTAGCAGCTGAGCCGTTCCATTGTATTATGACAATAGCGGGGCTATAGCACAGGCTAAGGAACCACGGTCTCATCAACGATCCAAACATGTTCTTCGACGATTCCATCTGATTCGAGAGATCATACATCGTGGCGATGTGAAGATCGAAAAGATCGCATCAGAGGATAATATTGCAGATCCGCTGACGAAGGCTATTCCTCGGGAAAAGTTTGAGCGACATGTACATAATTCAGGTATTAGATGCTTGAGTGACTGGCTATAGGCCAAGTGGGAGATTGTTAGACAGTTATGACCCATAGCGTCACTATTTTGTAAATGATATTGTATTATTGTACAAAATTAACTATGTAGTAATGAAATTGCCTTTTACCGTTTTGTAATTTATTTACTTTGATATATAAATGGTAAAAGTCCCTATGATTAATTCCGGATTTAGATGATATAAGACAGTATCAATCCATAAAGGTTTAATCATTAAATATCCCTAGTCGTAGTATTATCGAGATTGGACATCGATAATGCGGAATAGACTAGTACTGCACTTGTGCGTGTTGTAAGGGCACAACAGCATAGTTCTCATATATTTAAGTATAGGATACTTATGCAAGTGCGGTAGGAGGTTGTATTTTACCGATGGTACGGAAAACAGCTTCGCTCTGGATAGACCCCGCGGAATCCCATTGGTAGTATGTCTGCGTGTCTATGGGAGTCCGCTTCAGGGTAGGTGCATATGGTCTTAACCTGAGACTTGCATCGCTAGTACTTGCGACAATCGGTAGACTTTAGTTTTGGTCGTCCAGGGCTTTAACAGGTTCTGTGTACACCTCTTCTAGGTTTATCAGGGAATCGTAGTGTATTGGGTGTGATGTCAAGACGGAAGTATCACTTCAGACATATGGAGATGATGATCGCGCAGGATACAGAACTAGTACTCTATAATGGTTGCAACCATCGGGATAATATGACAAGGTCAGGATTATCCGATTAAAGAGACTAGTTGCTTGATGTCCGATATATGTATCGTACGGGGCATACACATCTCCAGCCCCAGGCCTTACATGTGATCATCCGATATTGGACTGCTATATACTATACTACGGTATACTACGCCTGTTATAGATCTTATATTCCAGTAAGAATATTTCTAGAGAATTGGGTAGACATGGCGTTTTGCTAGAGGCTAACCTTGTCTTGTAAATCGGTAAAAACGTAGTACTTGGTACGTACGTGTTCGGATAGTTCGACAACCGGATTTACTGCCAACATATCTAGAGGTCTCTTGGGTCGCTTCCCGAAGATTCACCGATGACGTATGATTCGAATTCAATTAATCTTGGATTAATTGCGGAGAGACTTTATCTTGGATAAAGTACTATTCAAAGAGAGAAAAGATTAATTTAGAATTAATCGTTAAAATAATATATTCGATATATTAAACGAAATTCGATTTCGACGCGGAATTAAAATTAGATTTTAATTCGGGCAAATGAGTTAATTTGGAGTTAATTCGTTAGCGACGTGAATAGTAATTTTGCTAGGCATAATTATTTATTAAATTTGATTTAATTAATGTCGCGACGGAAGTTCGCTAATTCGGAATTATCGAACTCGAGCCCGGGAGTGTTTGCGAGCCCACTCGCATTTGGAATCGTGTGGGGCCCACATGTCACATCAACATCACATCACTAGTCAAAGATTACCTTTTTGGTGATGGGATTAGGTGGTGGTTGATGTGTAAGGAACACTCCAAAATCTTGAAAGAAAATGTGATTGACTTTGATTTACTTTTGACAAGAGTTGGTATATCTTTTATTTTGTTTTTGAAACAAATATATAAGATAAATAAAATCAAAAATTAATCACTCTTCCTCTCTCTCTCATGACTGAAACTTCACTGCAGTTTTGGCTCTCCTTTTTTCTTCCATTTTCTTAAGAACTTTGTGAAGAAAGTGTATAATTTTAGAACTTTAATACGCATCTTTGGCTAGCACCATCAAGGGATCATACAAAGGGGTTATGGGAAAACTAATTTGAGCTTGGAGTGATCAACAAAGCTTGGAGCTTCCTTTTCTTACCCTGGCCGAATCATCCAAAGCACAAAGGAGGTGGTTTTATTTCATCAACGCATCCGCATTCCGATCTTTGTGAGTATGATTCCGCCATACTTCATTATTGTTCATTCATTTATATATATTTGTTTGCTCTTTTGATCTTGGGACATGGATTAGAATTTCCAACACCAATACCACCGATAATATGGGTCACGACCCGGGGACGCATCCCCACAACTGATGATGCAGGGCGTCAACGACTTTGGGACGCATCCTGATAACTGCAACCGACAATGGGGCCTCGACCCTGGGACGCATCCCGATAACATTGACAATGTGGGTCACAACCCTGGGACGCATCCCCAAAACTGATGATGTAGGGGGCCAACGACCCTGGGACACATCCCGATAACTGCAACCGATAACGGGGGCCTCGACCCTGGGACGCATCTCGATAACATTGACAATGTGGGTCACGACCTTGGGACGCATCCCCAAAACTACTGATGATGTGGGTCACGACCCTGGGACGCATCCCCAAAACTGCTGATGATGTGGGTCACGACACCGGGATGCATCCCCAAAACTACTGATGATGTGGGTCACGACCCTGAGACTCATCTCCAAAACTGATAATGATACCGATGTGGGCCTCGCCCCGGGGACTCATCCCCAAAACTGATACTGACAATGCTGATGTCAGCCTCGCCCCAGGGACTCATCCCCAAAATTGATGCTGATATTGATGTGGGTGTCGACCCTGGGACTCATCCCCAAAACTGATACTTATGCTGAGGTGGGCCTCGCCCCCGGGACTCATCCTCAAAACTGACATTGATAATGATGTGGGCCTCACCCCCAGACTGTTATACCTAGCAAGACTGATACTAATAATGATGTGGGCCTCGCCCCTAGAATGCCATACCCGGCAAGACTGATACTGATGCTAATATGGGCCTCGCCCCCAGAGTTCCATACCTGGCAATACTGATACTGATGATGTCGGTCTCAACCCTGGGACTCGTCCCCAAAACTGATACTGATGCTAATATGGGCCTCGCCCCCAGAGTGCCGTACCCGGCAATACTGATACTGAAGACGTGGGTCTCAACCTTGGGACTCGTCCCCAAAACTGATACTGACAATGCTAATGTGGGCATTGCCCTAGACGAATACTGATGTGGGCCTCAACCCTGGACTGATACTGATGTGGGCCTCGCCCCCAAACTGATACTGACGTGGGCCTCGCCCCAAACTGATACTGACGTGGGCCTCGCCTCAAACTGATACTGAAGTGGGCCTCGCCATCAAACTGATACTGATGTGGGCCTCCCCCCCAAACTGATACTGATGTGGGCATCGCCCCCAAACTGACACTGATGTGGGCCTCGTCCCAAACTAATACTGACGTAGGACTCGCCCCCAAGTTGATACTGATGTGGGCCTCGCCCCTAAACTGACACTGATGTGGGCCTCGCCCCAAACTGATACTGACGTTGGCCTCGCCCCCAAGCTGATACTGATGTGGGCCCCGAACTTGTGACTCATCCCCAAAATTGTTGATGATATGTGTGGGCCTCGACCCTGGGACGCATCCCAAAATTGCTACTGATGTGTGGGTCTCGACCCTGAGACTCATCCCCAAACTGATACTGATGTGGGCCTCGGCCCTGGGACTCATCCCCAAACTGATACTGATGTGGGCTCGCCCTCAAACCAATATTGATGCGGGCCTCGCCCCCAAACTCATACTGATGTGATATTACATATCAACATGCTATATTGCCTCTCACGAGATAGTCCTGATAGCTAACACATATTCTCGTCCTCAACAGATGCTTCGTGTCGAAACCAGAGAACCTTCAAAGTACTTAATACAATCAAATCCGATCGTCTGCATGAGTGATCTGAACTAGACTCCTAGTGTGTGTGTGCTAAGGCTCTTTCGCAGCTTCACCCTTAAGTAAGCCAACTCGATGATTTTGTCTCGGAGAACCGGATCAGTGGGTCTAACCAACCTAGATGTCTTGATCACACTTTGTGATTACTTCCACGTACTCAACATGATATGGTTTTCTTCTTTTTTTCTTTTGTCTCTTTTCTTTCTTTTTTTTTCGACTCACCTACCCTTTAAGGTAGCATTTCTCCTCATGGTGGCCCTAATACTTGCACATGGGTAGCTTCACGCTTATTGGTTATAGGCGGTCTATTTTTTTTTTTTCTTTTCATTGCAGAGACTTTCTTTGTTTCCAACCACATCATATATCGTAGCATAAGTAAACCAGGATGGACATCTAGGCAAATGGTCATTCACTGATCCATCATCTCTTCAACTAGTTATATTGCCGACTACTCAGGCTTCCACCACTAAGATCCCGTGATCAAGTGCTCGCGAGTCTAGCTGAGATCAACTATTCAGAATACCGGATGAGAGAATATCTCGCACTTATCGTTTCTAAGGTTTCTCCCTACAGCAAACAATG
This sequence comes from Zanthoxylum bungeanum, assembly GCA_019454045.1. NCBI lineage: Eukaryota > Viridiplantae > Streptophyta > Magnoliopsida > Sapindales > Rutaceae > Zanthoxylum > Zanthoxylum bungeanum. The sequence continues at coordinate 86,122 of SKCR01038077.1, forward strand.
TCATCACCAGACATATGCCTAACCATCAAGGACTTCTCTCGCTTTTTTTTTATCTCTTTCTTTCTTTTCTTTATTTTTTTTCTCTCTTATTATTTTTTTTTCACTCACTCACTTACTCACTCCATGGAATTCTTCCTTTCAACCGCTGATAATGAGGGCTTCGCCCCCTGGGATCCATTCCTGAAACTACTACTAATATTGGCCTCAACCCTGGGATTCATCCCCGAGACTAATATTGATGTCTGCCTCAACCCGGTGATTCATTTCTGAAACTGATACTGATTCTGATTCATTCCTGAGACTAATATTGATGCGGGCCTCAACCCGGTGATTCATTCCTGAAACTGATACTGATTCTGATTCATTCCTGAGACTGATCTGGGCCTCAACCCCATGATTCATTCCTAAAACTGATGACACTGTATTGTTGCTACTTCTGATTGGCTTACCTTTGCCGCTTTCTCTTTTTCTTCTTTGAAACCTGTGAATACAAAACAAAACCAACACAAAAAGAAATTCAAAATACGTTACGTGTATGCATGTATGCATTCCTATCCGGTTGGGTTAGGTCGTCCGCCAATTCCTTTGGTGACTGTTCTGTCTTATCTTCATTGCCGTACAATTTTATGTTCCTCGGTTTCTTTTTCCCTGATATCCATGTTTGCTAAACTCTTTTTGACAAACTTTTTATTTTTAATCTCTAACCCAACGGATATCTATGATGGCTTTTAAGATATAGGGGTTAGCATGATGCGTGTATGCATAAGATGCATGAGATTCGTGCGATGCATGGAATATATAAGTCAACCCATTACCATTTAAAGCATTTAATCATACTATTGCGAGGTGCAAACTTATCCCAGATGAAAAAGGCCCAACAGATTTACACTTTTGCGATAACATGGCTAAACAACTTCAAATGATAAGAGGTCTAAACATAAAGTGGCCCACCGGCATTTTAGAGGCTTTTGGACCAATTATCATAAAGCACAGGCTCGTCCGAGTTTAAATGGCCCAACAAGCCTATACCTCATGTCAAAAAGTCCAACTGAATCCAAATGGCGACGATCCCAAACATAAGCATAAAGAAATAATTTCTACAGAGTGGCCCATAGGCATTTTAGAAGCTTTTGGCCCAATTGTCATAGGATATAAACTCCTCCCAGTTTAAATGGCCCAACAAGTTCGCATTTCTGACAAGAAGTCCAACTGAATCCAAATGACGATGGTCCCTAAACACAAGCACAAGGAAATAATTTCTATTGATCATACAACTATGGTCTACATGTGGGTTTACGGGAGTGCAGACGAAGGCTCCCACTGGCGAAGGATTGCCCACAACTAGGACTCCTCACTCAGGGGTTCGAGTGACCAAGTGAGCGCACCTTTCTTATACCTTAAGGTACGTGCCAACGAGTTATGGTGTGACTAACTGTCAAATGGATTTCCCATTGTAGATTCCCCGGATAGAGGGTGGAGCGAACTCTCTTAAATACCCAAGTCTTTTAGGCTCTTATTGCCTTGGTGACAGGAATAAACAACAAGTCCTCCAAATTAGTCTGTCACAACGAGCTACGGGTAATGATTACCTAGGTGCCTTCACAACTTTTCCTTATAGAAAGGTAGTGAATGAAGGAAGACATCAAACCATCACCTAGCCTTAACAATGCCTTTGATTAAACCCCATCAACCCACTATAGACACGGTTAACTAAAGCACAAATCATAAACATTACAAGATATTATTTTGGGACCGATTCTCTATCCCCAGTGGAGTCGCCAGACTGTAGTGTTGGACAATTATGACCCATAGCCTCACTATTTGTACAGATCATGGTGTTGTTGTACAAATTAACTATGTGACAAAGGAAATTGCCATTTATCATTTGTAATTGGATTACCTAGATGTATAAATGATAGAAGGTCCTTATGATTAGTTCCGGATTGAGATGATATGAGACATTATCAATCCACGAAGGTTTAATCATTAAATATCCCTAGTCGGAGTATTATCGAGATTGGACATCGATAATACGTAAAAGACTAGTATTACACTTGTGCGCATTGTGGGAGCATAACGACATAGTTCTCATATATTTGGGTATAGGATACTCATGCAAGTGTAATAGGAGGTTGTGTTTACCGATGGTACGGAAACAGCGTCGCTCTGGATAGACCCCTCGGAATTCCATTGGTAGTATGACTATGTGTCTATGGAAGTCCGAATCAGGGTAGGTGTATTTGGTCTTAACCTGAGACTTGCACCGCTAATACTTAAAACAATCAATATAATTTGGTTTTGGTCGTCCAGGGCTTTAACAGGTTCTGTGTACGCATCTTCTGGGTATATTGAGAATCGTAGTGTATTGGGTGTGTGATGAGCGGAAAATATATCAATATTTACCGCCCCTTTTACTTAATATTTTGTTTAGTTTCTCGGGTTTGATGAACGTTTTGATGTGTTTTAGTTTATTTTGCAGATAAAATAATATCGGGACTCAATGAAATCATTTAGGATGAAATGTGGATCAAATAAGGGCAATTATTGGACTTGATATATTAATTTTGGAGATTGGAAACTTGAAAGGGCGTTTTTGACGAAGTGCAGTTTTGGAAATTTCAGTTTTGTGCATCTGTCGTATTTTGGGCATAACTTTTTACTCCGATATCGGATTGAGCTGATTCAAGTTCCAGATTAAAGAAGACTCAAAGATCTACAACTTTGAAAGAGCAAATAGTTTCGAATTCGGATGATTGCATGACCGAAATTGATGAACCATCCAGAAGTGTGTGGAGTGTAATTATTAAAAGTCATTATCAATCATTTTCAAAGCAAAATATTAATTAATTAATAATTAATAAAAATTATCAAATCAACACCAAACAAGATAAGCAATTAGTGGAGCAATTATAGATTTGGTGGAGTAATTAGTGGAGAAATTAATAATGGATTTGGTGGAGAATTTGATGGATGATTTGATGTTGGCAAAATTTTGCCTATAAATACCAAGCCATTTCATTTGTAAAATTCATACTTTCTTCCTTGAAATTCTTAATGAATAAATAAGAAGATTGTATCTAGTTTGTTTATTTTTAGTTTTCAGTAATTAATTTTCAGTTTCGCACTTTCTTTTATTTACTTTTCAGTTTTTACTTTCCGCAATTTACTTTTACTCACAATACTTTTCTTTCTTTAATTTTTCAGTTTTTACTTTTCAGTAATGAGGAGGTAATTCCCAAGCTATGGTGAAAGGTAATTCTTTTACTATTACTATTTAGATTAATCTCCCTTAAAAATAATATATTCACTATTTAAAATACTGATTAATAAAGGATACCGCTATATTGGTCGGTTGGCAATTCAATTTAATCTGGTTTAAACCTGACTAATCAAGGATACCGCCAGATTGGTCGGTTGGTAAATTTATTTGGTACCGCCTTTATGGCTGGATTATGGACAAATATTACCGCCTATATGGCTGGTTGGACTTAATTTGACTTAATCAGGATACCGCCAGATTGGTCGGTTGGTAAAATAATATCACAAGTTTATATATTATTTTATGGGAGATATCTAAATTAGTAGTAGTAAAAGTAATTCCTTTTACCTTAGCTTTTTATTTTATTGTAATTTACTTTTCAGCTTTTACTTTACCGCAATTACTTTCAAGCATTTTCATTTTATGTCTTTTACTTTTAAGTTTTTATTAGCCCTAGTTATGTGTGGTAACTAAATTAGTTATCTGGGGTTGTGATGAAATCCAATATCACCGTTTTATAAGGGTTAGATTATAGCTTGGGTAATATAAAGATTTATTTATTGTGTCTTAAACTTAATGCTTTTTCATTAACTGGCCATTAATAAAATTGATCTGGTAAATCTAAAATGAACTAGACATAGGGATTTTAGGTTTCAGCCTTAGACTCAATAGCCCACGATCTTCCTTGAGGATAGATAACCCTTTAATAGATTTCCTTACAGGATAGGAATATACCTGTTGGGGGGGGGTAGCCATAATTGGAACTTAAACTTAATGAATCCAGATAATTTGGTTGACATAGACATATGGTTCAATTGGGTTAAACTGGGTATTTGTGTCTGACCATCGACAAAGGCTTACACATAATTTAGTGTTCCAGGTTAATAAATCAATATATTACCCAACTTTAAGATAACCACTTCATCTTTAAAATGATATTGGAAGAAATCACAACCCTAGATAGTTTTTAATATTGAATTTTCTTAAAACCTATTTTCGACAATTTTATTTACTTGCTTTTAAATTTAGAATCGTCACCATTTCAAATCAATCAATCAACTTGTTAGATATTAGTAATCATTTGACCTCATAAAATTAATAGTTTAGATATTAAGTCCTCGTGGGATCGATATTTTTATACTACTTGAACGATACGTGCGCTTGCGTTATACGTGTGTGTTTACGCCGGTCAGTGTGATGTCAAGATGGAAGTATCACTCCAGTCATAGTGGAGATGATGATCACGTAGGATACGAAACTTGTGCTCTTATATGCTGCAGCTATCGGGATATTATGACTAGGTCATGTTTATCCGATTATAGAGACTAGTTACCAGAGATTTGATATGTGCTTCGTACGGGGCAGACACAATTCCAGCCCCAGGCCTTGCACGTGACATCCGATGCTGGATCGAAATACGCAATACTACGTATACTACGCCTGATATAGATTACATATTCCTTTAATAATATTTTTGGAGAATTGGGTAGGCACGGTGCTTTGCTAGAAGCCAACCATGTCTTGTAAATCGGTAAAAACGTAGTACTAGGTACGTATGTGTTCGGATAGTCCGACTACCGGATTTACTACCAACATATCCAGGGATCTCATGGGTCGCTTCCCGAAGATTCACCGATGACGTATGACTTGTACTTTATTAGTCTGGGATTAATTATAAGAGAGAGAAAATTAATCTAGGATTAATTGCGGAGATATTTTATATGGGATAAAATATTATTTAAAGAGAGAAAAATGATTAATTTGGAATTAATCGATAAAATAATATATTTGATATATTATACGAAATTGGATTTCGACGCGGAATTAAAATTAGATTTTAATTCGGGCGAACGATTTAATTTAGAATTAATTCGTTAGCGACGTGAATAGTAATTTTGCTAGGCATTGTTATTTAATTAAATTTGATTTAATTACGTCGCAACGGAAAATTCGTTAATTCAGAATTAGCGAACCCGAGACCGGGAGTGTTTGCGGGCCCACTCACATTTCGAATTCAAGTGCGGCCATAAGTCACATCAAGCGTCAAATCACTAGTCAATCAACTGATGGATGTCTTGTCACTTTGAGTGATTGACAACTTGTCACTTTTGAGTGATTGATGGTGTTGGTTGGATGGCTTAAATGCCATATACCATTTTTGAATTTGGTATATCTTTTATTGATTTTGGAAATCAAAACCAACTAGCACATTTCTTCTTCCTCTCTCCACTCTCTCGGCCTTGGGCCATTTTCTTCTCCAAAAATCTGCAATTACCGAAAACAATGAGAAGCAAAGGGAAAGATTTGCGGAAAATTTTTCCAAGGTGCTAGCACACATTAGGAGTCTTATGAAGGTGATAGGGAAACCCACCCGTGGGCATGGAATGCACACCCAAGCTTGGAGCTTGGCCGAACACTTGGAGCATAAAAATGGAGAAGCTTTGTCGTGAGCTTCATGGAAGGAAAGCTTGAAGTTTTTGTTGTTCCTCGCATCGCAAAAGCCGATCAATGTAAGTATGATTCCACCATACTTCTTTTGAGTATTCACATATGTTTCTATTCTTGAATTGATCTTTGGGACTAACCTAGTAACCCAACATGTATGACATAGAAATTGACTACGTTATCCCGGGCTTGCGGCCCAGTCGGGAGTACGGAGTAGCCCACGGGGGACTATACCGAAGAAATAACATGGAGTCGCCACCCGGTGTGGACCGGAAAATATGATTTAAGGCCGCACTCACCCCTCGCAAGGGAAGACCTCAAACCGTTGGGTTCAGAATGGTCTCTTACTTATGTCACTTGTAATGATATGATTTGTGCAATAATTTAATCAAATTTAGCAACATATATTTCCAAGGGTATTCTATTTCTAAGTTCACATGCATAGAAACAAAGCTCGTATCTACGTTTGCCTATAACCCATTTGCATATAACCTATGCCTAAGCTTGCATGCATAAAGTTAGATTGGAATAACGATAAACACATAATTTCACAAACGCATTACGTTGATGATCATAGAAACGCAAATGGACAATGATTGAACAAGCATGCGTATTAAAAAGAGGGGATTAAACACATGGTGTAAAGAGGTAATTAAAGGGGTAATTGAACATTAAAATGAACGTGCAATGATGCGATGCAAAAGATAGACAATGAGAATGAAAGAAACGAGATGCGAAGTATGCCCACATCTATATAGGACTTCAAGTGTCCGATTAAACTTATCTTACGTTCAATCGAGCCAACTTTGTCCGACGCGGCAAAACATCGTGGCAAAGGTATCCCATCGGCTTTCTATCCCTCAAAATAGAGGACTTTTAATCCACCCTAGTTAGCCCATGCGCACTAGAATGGTATGCATGCGTGAATAAAGCAATGATATGCAAATGGTAAATGACATAATAAAAGGCGCGGCAAAACATCATGGTAAAGGTAGCCTTCAGGCATTTCCCTCGAATAGAGGACCTTTAATCCACCCTAGTTAGCCCATGCGCATTATATTACAATGCATACAAATGAATGAGACAATAATGTGGAACTCCGTATGTCCGATTAAACATATCTCACATTCAATCAAACATACCTCGTCCGGCGCGGAAAAATATCGTGGTAATTGTAGCCTTCAGGCATTTTCCTCGAATAGAAGACCTTTAATCCACCCTAGTTAGCCCATGCACATTATATTACAATGCATACAAATGAATGAGACAAAAATATGGAACTCTGTATGTCCGATTAAACATATCTCACATTCAATCAAACATACTTCGTCCGGCGCGGCAAAACATCGTGGTAAAGGTAGCCTTTAGGCATTTCCCTTGAATAGATGACCTTTAATCCACCCTAGTTATCCCATGCGTATTATATTACAATGCATACAAATGAATGAGACAATAATGTGGAACTCCGTATGTCCGATTAAACATATCTCACATTCAATCAAACATACTTCCTCCGGCGTGGCAAAACATCAAGGTAAAGGTAGCCTTTAGGCATTTCCCTCGAATAGAGGACCTTTAATCCACCCTAGTTAGCCCATGCGCACTACATCATCAATACACAAACAAATAATGTACAGAAAGTAAATGGCAGGATGTAAAATGCAAATAATAAACGAACAAGATAAAAATAAAGTGAAAGATGTGCCGTTTGCTCAAGTGGTACGTGGAGTTGTTTCCCAAGTACAGACCGCACTACCGTCCATTCAGATTCGGCTACAGAATTTACGTCTGGGTTTCCATCCTATATACCACAAGAGATGACACATTTTCCCATTCATTCAAAGGCCACAACATGCATCCACAAGCGACTCTCATGCGAAGAAAATAAATAAAACAATTAAAAGATGAAAGAAAATAAATAAGAAAAGTGCCATCAGGTCTAACCTTTTAAATTGTCTCTCGGAAGTACGGTACATGGTTGTCGGAAGGGTTGATGTTCCGTAACTCCTCCGGTTCACTGGTTCAACATTTTCCCTCGCTGTTTCACTGTTTGGGCTGCTGTTTTTGCTTCGTTTCCTTCACTATTTTTCTACTGTTTTCTTCACTATTTTCTGCCGTTTTTCCCACTGTTTTGGGTTGCTTTTGCTGCTGTTCTAGGGTCAATTTTTGGAACTTTTTTGGGGTGTTTTAAGGGGCTATTTTGGGACTATTTTAGGGACTGTTTTGGGATCTATTTGTTCGTTGTTTAGGGATGGACTGTTTGGTTTCAGTTTCTTGTGTGTTGCTCACGGCTTTACTGCTGTGAGTGGTCGTGAGTGTCTAGGGTAAATTATTGTTTTATATTAAGGTTTGGTAGTGATTAGTCGGTGAATGTGAGGGGGGTTCACGTGGTCTTTGGTTTTGTGGCGTGTGGTGAGTTGAATGGTATCGTGAGGGGCGTCTGCATGGTGTGTGGGGTACGTGTTGCAGGGATGGGTTATTGGTGTTTAGGGTCACGGTTTCATTATTTTAGGGTTTCGATTGGTGAGGGTATTTTGTGTGGTGTTTGTTCACAGTGAATGCTGATTTTGTTTGTGTGCTTTAGTGCTTTGGTGAAGGGAATAGGACTTTAAGGTTTTTATCGGTGAGTGTTTAGTGATTTGCTGCAGTTTTGTGTGCATGGGTTGAAGGGGTCGTTGGTGAAGGGGTTGTATTTGTTGAATGGGTCGTTTACGTGAGAGAGGGAAAACAGTCTTTTGGTTAGTGGCTGCCAAGTGGTTCTTAAGTGAGGGTGAAGGGTGAAGGGTATTGTCGGTTTGCGAGAGTTAGGGTTTCTCGTTTTTACGTCATAGCCGTGGTCTTTTGAGAGAGGCCAGAGGGAGAAGAAGGTTCAGAGAATAGAGGGCTGTTAGGGTTTTCTTTGATTTGTTTGTTATTTTTCCGTGAGAGAGGAAGCTCTGTGTTTGGGGTTTTGTGTTATATTTTATAGTAGGGTATTAGGGTTATGCATGAGTTTTGAAAAGGAAACAAAATCAAGTAGTTTATATGTGTATTTAATTTGATTATTTTAGGCAAGAATATTTATATTTTGGTGGGGAATTTCTTTAAATTAGGTGAGTGATTTATTTAATTTTGGAAGTGATTTATTTAAATTAGGAATTTAATTTAATTATATTTTAATTTAATTTAATTGGTTTTAATTTAATTTAATTTAATTTGTGACATGTATTTAAAATATTTCAATTATTTTTGGATTGGGCTTGGGTGAGATGGGCGTGGTTGTGTCTTAGTGATGTGTGGGCTAAGGGTGTGTTTTAAAATGGAAGTCCAACAAGCATACCCGAAGCATAAACAAACGAATTAATCCAACAAGATACTGAATTCTGACTTTTCCCCTTCCGACTTTCGTTTCCCCCGCGACTTCCGTGACTTAAAAGGTAGTGCCTCCAAATGAGACTCATCATAGGGACTTACATGCAAAAATACAGTGCCTACACAATGGGTGTTTGATTAAGTGAAATAAGCCTCCAAAGGGCGCAAGCACACAAATTACAGTCCTAAAATTTCAAAGCTAAGAAACTAAAATAAAATGCTCATTTTAAGTCTTCATTTTTCGATCCATTTTTCTTCTTCGCATGAGTGAGCTTTTTATAGTGGAGCTCGTTAACTTGTCGGACGGTTTCAATCTGCAAACTTCTCTGCAACTGCTGGATCATGCCTCCAACCACCGAGTTATGTGCATAACTACCTGATCGTGGGGAACTGTCAAATTATGCGCTATGAACTGCCAAGTCGTGGGTGGTACTGTCTAACCGTTAAATCGTGGGATCAACTGCAGCATGTATTAGTCGTCTTGATTCTTTTTGTCGTCCTAGTCACTACGTCGTCTGGCGATCGTTCTGATTGTTTCTCCCATCGTCGTCCTGTTTGCAAATCACCTTCAGTGCCCGCTCATCCTAATCTTTCTTCTTCGCCCCATGACATGTCATTTCATTTACTCATATCTTCTAGGGCGATTTTCTTCGCCAACAAGATCATTTTGATGTGATCCAGTTTTCATTAGTAAATGATTAGTATTTGATACAATCATCATTAGTGAATTAATGTTGTTGATATAACCATCCCTAATTATTCAATTAGTGGATAATTATGTCAACCACTCCATTAATTTTGTTGAGTTAGAAGGCAAACCATTACCTATAAATTGAGCTCTCATTTGAGAGTTCAAGCATCCCCAACAAGTGTTTAAGTTCCATGTCAAGAGAGCTTAGAGAGTGAAGTGTGAGGTTTTTTGTATAAAAGTTTGTTATCTTTGTAAATTCTTTTCAAGTAGTAATAGAAAGTAAATTTTCCTCATAAACACTCTTCAGTGGTCAGAGAATCACAACAAGTGGTATCAGTAGCTTTGGTTATACATTAGGGTCATAAAACTGAAGAATGACACTAGGTTCAGAAAATTTGAGTTTTGGTAAAGTTGTCAAAAATTAATTTTGAGCATACCATCAACTTGTTCATGTCGAGACGAGCACGACAGTATTTTCTGGCAACCAAACAGAGACCAGAGTAGCCCTCACGTGCCGACCAGAACACTCTTCACGCGCCACCACGCGCCGCATGCGCAACAGAGGTTAAAAAAGATACATGTGTCCGCCACGTTAGAGCCATGTTAGCGTTTCGAGTCCTGTCAGTTGCCACGTCATCTATCAAGTGTCAGCCACGACATCGGACATATAGCAGGCACGTTAGCATTTCGATCCCCACTTTGCCACGTCGTCAGGCATGTGTCTGCCACGTCAGCTTATCTGAAAAATTTCAATGAGCCCCATGAAGTCTCTGAAATTTATAATTTGGCCCCAATAAGTTTCTAAAATTTATAAACTGACCATTGAGTAAGATTTGGATCAATGAAAAGTCAAATCTACTATTTTCGACCGTTCCATAAGCAATGGTGACCTTCGATTTGGGAAAATCAACCCCATTTTTTTTTATCATATTTTCATTTTAAATCTCAAAATGAAAATGGAAGATTCACATTCTTGAGCAATGATTAAGCTGAAGGTAACTAGTTACTCCATCTGGAGGCCTCGAATGATAGATTATTTTCACTAGAAAAAGTTATATGTAACATAGATTTTAATAATGAGGCGTTTGGTGAACTTGAAGTTAAGAGAGTGATTGGAATAAAGTCAACAACAGAACTCTAATTCTGATTAGGTAATGGATCGGTCACATCGTCTTCCACCACGTAACATAGAATACAGATGCATACAAAATATGGATGAATCTGGAAGGCATGTTGACCGGCGTAAACACACACGTATAATGCAAGCGCACGTATCGTTCAAGTAGTATAAAAAATCGATCCCACGAGGACTTAATTTCTAATGTTGTTATTAATTATTGATACTATTTATTTACAATATCTAATTGAGAGAGAAGAGAATGATTGCTTGATTGATTTGGTTGATTGTAGATTTGCTAAATAATAAATAAATAAAAAGACAAAAGAAAATACTAAAGAAAATAACAAAATACAAAAATCTAGGGTTGTGAATCCTTCTAATATCTTTTAAAAGATGAAGTGATTATTTTATGTTTGTGTAATAAATCAGTTTACTAATCTAGAACACTAAATTACGCAAAAGCCTCTGTCGATGGTCAGACGCAAATACCCAGTTTAACCCAATTGAACCATATGTCTATGTCAACCAAATTATCTGGATTCATTAAGTTTAAGTTCCAATTATATCTACCCCCGCCCGACAGGTATGTCTATCCTGTAAGGAAATCTATTAAAGGGTTATCTATCCATAAGGAAGATCGTGGGCTATTAGTCTAAGGCTGAAACCTAAAATCCCTATGTCTAGTTCATTTTAGATTTACCACATCAATCTTATTGGTGATCAGGCAACAAGAAGCATTAAGCTAAGACTTAATAAATAAACCTTTAAATTACCCAAACTATAAAATAACCCCTTATAAACCGGTGATATTAGAATTCATCACAACCCCAGATAACTAACACATAACTAGGGCTAATAAAAACTTAAAAGTAAAAGACTTAAAGTAAAAATACTGAAAAGTAAAAGACATAAAGTAAAAGCTGAAAAGTAAAATAAAATAAAATGCTAAGGTAAAAGGAATTACTTTTACTATTTACTATTTTAGATATCTCCCATAAAATAATATATAAACTTGTGATTCTTTTTCCAACCAGCCATATAGGCGGTAACCTGATTAAGTCAAATTAGGTCCAACCAGCAATAAAGGCGGAACCAAAATTAAATTACCAACCGACCAATCTGGCGGTATCCTTGATTAGTCAGGTTTAAACCAGATTAAAATGAATTACCAACCGACCAATCTGGCGGTATCCTTTTTAAGTCAATATTTTAAATAGTAATATATTATTTTTAAGGGAGATTAATCTAAATAGTAACAGTAAAAGAATTACCTTTCACCCTAGCTTGGGAAGTTACCTCCTCATGGTAAATAGTAAAAACTGTAAAAGTAAAAAGGAAAAAGTAAATTACTATATAACAAAACGTAATTAAAATTATTTACAAAACTAAAAACTAAAAAAAAACTAAAAACTAAAAGAAACTAGAAGAGAAACTCTCTCTTAAATCAAAGAGATGAGAGAGAGTGGTGCAACTAAAACTGAAATTTCAAGCTGAATTTATAGGCGCAGATAGGCATCTGGCGTCGCGACGCTGAGGCTTTTGGCGTCGTTACGCTGACTTCTGTCGACGTGGCACGCTCTGGTTCGTCGGTTTGCAGATTCTGGATAAGATGATAAGGTGACACGTGGCAGAGTGGTTGGGCTTCAATTATTATGACACGTGGTGGCTTCTGATTGGTCGATGAGATTCTTATCGGCCACGTGTCAGATAAGGATTAGATAGCAATAATTGATGCTGACATGGCGATGACGTGGCGGTGACGTGGTGATGACGTGGCAATGAGTGGGAAAGAGACTGTCGGCACCGTAGGATTACGACACGTGGCACTTCCTGATTGGCTGATGATGACGTGGCGGTGAGGTGGCAGTTTGACTTGGTCAACCTGGTGATGCGGGTGATGACGTGGCAATGACGTTGGAGTGACACGTGGCACAGGTGGCGATGATGACTGTCGGCACCGTAGGATGCTGACACGTGTCACGGCGCATGTTAGCAGATTGGCTGTGATTTTGACACATGGACCCGGCGCACGTTAGCACTGTTCGGCGCACGTTAAGCGTCGCGACGCTGAAGGTCTTGGCGTCGCGACGCGGGAATTTACCAAAATACCCTTTTCATCTAATTTTCACTGTTTTGGCCCAAATCACCTCCAGAATGTCCTGAAACTTTATTTATCTACAAAATAACACAAAAACACATCAAAAGATTCACAAAACTCAAGAAACTATACAAAATATTAGGTTAAATGAGTGGGAAATAGTGATAGATTTACCACTCATCACACCCTCAAACCTAACATTTTGCTAGTCCTCGAGAAAAACATAGAATAACATAATAAATTAACTAAGCCACTTTCGTAGGGATCACGGTTGCATTTAGCGTATGCAACAAGCCTTTAAACCCCTAGGTGTCCCTATTGGACGATTTGTAGTCTCGTGAGGTTTTACATCAATGATACCCACAAACATTTTACAAAAGTAAAATGTAGTAAACTAATGCACACAAAAGCAAAACAAGCGAAAAGATAATAAAGATGTTAGTGACTAATCAGGTGAAACTTCTACTCCAAGTTACTAGTTGTTTTGTTTTATTCTAATTACTGAATAAGTAAATTCTCCGATTATTTTTACCATTCTTCATATACATAGCCAACAAAATATTAAACAACTTATTTTTGCCCACAACAGTCATAAGTGCAATTGATAAGAGAGTAATATTTTTGTCCTAAAGTTCTATCAGATTTCACACCTTTTTGTAGCAATGAAATAATTTTTCTCATTTTTCTGATTTTTTTCTTTGATTTTTCTCTATTTTTTATTTATATACAATACCTTCCGTCTATGTAGCGAGTGTTGGGTCGGTGACTCCCAAATCAGTTGGCTTTAGGGCACCAGTTTTTAAGACACCCCTACGGACTTAATTACTCAGACTTCAGATATATATATTTTTGCAGCATCTTCGATCCATGTAACGAGCTTTGGGCCAGTGACTCCCAAACCAGTTGGCTTTAGGGCACTAGGTGTTAAAACACCCTTACAGACTTAATAACTCGGATCTCAGACGTTTTTTTTTTTTTTAACTCCATTGCTTTTTGAGATGTTTCCTCCAAATAAACTAGAGCACTGAATATTACAAAATTTTCAATTTTAGCTCATGTCCGTATGTTACTATATATATTGATAATATTTGTCAACTGAGCATATGAAGATCCATTTTAGTCCGTTTTAAGGATAATTCACAAATTAAATAATTCAAAATGAAATAAACAAAAATTAACTTGTTTCGAAATAGGTTTGAGATACGTCTCAGGAGTGGAAACTCCTTACTCAGCTATCTCTTACCAATTTCACCTTTTTAGTCAAATAAAAATGCAAAATATTTTTGTAATTTTTGAAAAGTTTCCATTTTTTTTGTATTTTTCGAAAAATTTTGGACTAAAACTAAAAATAACACACAAACTAACAAAAGGTACTGATCAACTAATTCCCTCCCCCAAACCTAAATGAGACATTGTCCCCAATGTCTTAAACAGTAAAAGGAGAGTTAAGAAGGTCGTACCTGGTTAGCTGAAATCTACAGGAAATTAAAGGTTAAGATCAAGATTAATCCAACGCCTCTTACCACGATCGTCCTCGGACCAATTTATCTTTGAAAGGATAGGTTCAACTTGTGGTTCATAGGCTATGAGTTGGTCTATTAGATCCGGAGCAGTTCTGGCAGTAAAGAGAGAGTTCTTTCATAGGTTTTGACACGAACCCATTTCTCGAGCATCATCAAGAAACACACAAAGAAAATCATAAAATCCATCAACATTAAACAGTCCAAGCGGTTTCTGGTGTATGTTCAGGTTCGCCCAAGATAGAAATATAAAAATTTCCTCTAATGTACCCAAGCCACCTGGCAAAGCGATAAAAGCATCAGCACGGTTAATCATTTCTACCAGTCGTTCAGACATACCTGGCACGATCAGTTCCTTTCCGTTGATGATCCAATAAGATTTGGCCTCTGCCAAAAGTTTTGGGATGATTCCCAAAACATGACTGCCTCCTTCTTGTACAGCCTTTGAAACGATCCCCATAACTCCGAGATTGCCTCCGCCATATATTAAGTGCATATTCCTTGCAGCTAAGACTCGACCCAATTCTTGTGCTGCTTCTACGTATTGTGGTTTAGTTCCAACACTACTACCACAAAACACACAGATGTTTTCAACTCGTCTTCTTGAAGTGGCTTCCATTTTTTATGTAATTCTTTTTCAAATCAGGATGCCTTCAAAAGTGTAATGACGAGATGAATTTATAATACCTGAAAAATGGTGAGTAATAATAGCACTAGTATCTTCCAGAGGACGTTTGTTAGCTAAACAACAAAAGAAATCATGAAAGGTCAAAAAGTCTGGATCCTGTCTACGAAAATAAAGATAATTACAAACAGAAAAGCAAATCAAAGCAATAATTAAGGCAACAGAATTGTGTACGCAATACGCCACTCGTTTAGTATAAATTCATTAGGATGCGTCTCAAGAACTAATTCTTTACTCAGCCATCGCTAATGAATTGTTTCTCATCTTTGTGATTACCAACACCATTCCTTCTGTCTTAAAATGCTCCGTTTGTGCTTTTCCCTACAAAAATAACACACAAAATTAAAAACTCTACAACATGTATACACAAATATTGAAAACAGAAATTACAACAAATTGCATGGGTTGCCTCCCTGCTAGCGCTAAATTTTTCGTCTTCAGCCAGATGTGACTGAAATTCATCTGTTAAGGAGGTTTCAATGTCGTTTTGGATGTCCGATTAAAGACAATCCCGTGAGCGTTGCTTTTGAAGGGTCTCTTCCAACGGTAAAGTGGCAAAATATTTTTTTTTCTCATTTAGTGCTCGTGCCACCTTTTTGCTCCTTGTTGTTCCAGTGACTCCTGCAAAGAAAGAAAGAAAATCAGGAGGTCTCATATAGTGCTTGACTTGGAATGGGAGTTCCATTCTGTCAAGCTTTTGGGCGATATCTTTGATTTGTACTCCCCAAAACAGCGATGTTTCTCCTAAATGCTCTGGATCTTTATTAAGGTCAGACATTTGCTCCTCCATTTGCTCTGCTTCTTGTTCCACCTTTTCTTCACATATGTATTGTAAAATTTTTGTATTCAGCTCTTCATCTGTCATCTATGAGATACATGCTTCAAATTGTCAACCTGAGGATGCAAAGATGTTTCCGACATTAGGTTTTCATCCTCTGATACGACTGGAATGGATGGTTCAGATAGATCTTCTACAAACATCAAGGTAAAGCATGCTCCAAGATCTTCATTTTGAGGATTGAAAGTTTGATCCTCCGTTTTTGGTGCAGTGGTACAAATAGATCAGCTCATCCTCGTCAGAATCTGAATAATAAAAGTCAAATCGAGACTTTGCCGGTTTGGACTCCTGAATTGATACCTCTGGTTGTTGATACTGCTCAGCCTCCTCCTCTGTTGAAGTGTCATTGTGAAATGATTAGTACTCAAAGGCTTCATCAGTGTCATCGAAACTGGTTCTTGAGGTATGTAGTTCTGGTTTTCTGTGAATTGTCTCATTTGATCTGTCATCCTCTGAATGAATTCTGATTGTCTCTGAATACTTTCAAATTGATTCTGACTTGTTTCAAGCATTGTATCTAATTTTTCTTTTCGTTTCTTGAACATATCTTCGAGCATGTTTGGCAACTGATCTTCCTCTGATGGTTTTGGTTGTTGATGAAGATCATAGGTAGATGGTGGATAAGATGAAAAATGTGGTTCTATGAAATGTGATGGCTCGTCATACCATGAAGGATCTTGATAGCTCTGCCACCCTGAATGGTAGTTGTATTTGCAATAATCTCTAGGGTGGTTACCATTACATATGTCACAACTCCCCATTGCGTTCTGTTGAACAAATGTGGTATTGCTTGGTTCTGGCATCCAGTGATATTGTTGGGCTGGACAACAGGCCTCAGAAAACCGGACTGTTGCTCCCAAATTTGGGGTGTATATTCTAGTAAAGCTGTGATCTCTCAATCTCCCAATAATGTTCCATTTTTCAATCACCTGAGAACAAAAGAAGAGAGATAAAAATTACAGATAAAAATAAAGAGAATTAGATACAAGTAAATTAGATAGCTTCAAAATTAATAACTCAAAAAAAATAAGTCCCCCGGGCACGGCGCCAAAAACTTGACCGGCGTAAACACACACGTATAACGCAAGCGCACATATCGTTCAAGTAGTATAAAAATATCGATCCCACGAGGACTTAATTTCTATTGTTGTTATTAATTATTGATACTATTTATTTACAAATATCTAATTGAGGGATAAGAGAATGATTGCTTGATTTATTTGGTTGATTGTAGATTTCTAAATAAATAAATAAATAAAAAGACAAAAGAAAATACTAAAGAAAATAACAAAAGATACAAAGATCTAGGGTTGTGAATCCTTCTAATATCTTTTAAAAGATGAAGTTATTATTTTATGTTTGTGTAATAAATCAGTTTACTAACCTTGAACACTAAATTATGCAAAAGCCTCTGTCGATGGTCAGACGCAAATACCCAGTTTAACCCAATTGAACCATATGTCTATGTCAACCAAATATCTAAGTTTAAAAGCTACCCCCGCCCGACAGATATATGTCTATCCTGTAAGGAAATCTATTAAAGGGTTATCTATCCTCAAGGAAGATCGTGGGCTATTAAGTCTAAGGCTGAAACCTAAAATCCCTATGTCTAGTTCATTTTAGATTTACCACATCAATCTTATTGGTGATCAGACAACAAGAAGCATTAAGCTTAAGACTTAATAAGTAAACCTTTAAATTACCCAAACTATAAAATAACCTCTTATAAACCGGTGATATTAGAATTCATCACAACCCCAGATAACTAACACATAACTAGGGCTAATAAAACTTAAAAGTAAAAGACATAAAGTAAAAATACTGAAAAGTAAAAGACATAAAGTAAAAGCTGAAAAGTAAAATAAAATAAATGTTAAGGTAAAAGGAATTACTTTTACTATTTACTATTTTAGATATCTCCCATAAAATAATATATAAACTTGTGATTCTTTTTCCAACCAGCCATATAGGCGGTAACCTGATTAAGTCAAATTAAGTCCAACCATCCATAAAGGCGGAACCAAAATTAAATTATCAACCGACCAATCTGGCGGTATCCTTGATTAGTCAGGTTTAAACTAGATTAAAATGAATTACCAACCGACCAATCTGGCGGTATCCTTTTTAAGTCATATTTTAAATAGTGAATATATTATTTTTAAGGGAGATTAATCTAAATAGTAACAGTAAAAGAATTAACTTTCACACTAGTGGGAAGTTACCTCCTCATGGTAAATAGTAAAAACATTAAAAAGTAAAAAAGAAAAAGTAAATTACTATATTAACAAAACGTAATTAAAATTATTTACAAAACTAAAAACTAAAAAAAACTAAAAACTAAAAGAAACTAGAGAGAGAAACTCTCTCTTTACATCAAAGAGATGAGAGAGAGTGGTGCAACTAAAACTGAAATTTCGAGCTGAATTTATAGGCGCGGATAGGCATCTGGCGTCGCGACGCTGAGGCCTTTGGCGTCGCTACGCTGACTTCTGTCGACGTGGCACGCTCTGGTTCGTCGGTTTGCAGATTCTGGATAAGATGATAAGGTGACACGTGGTAGAGTGGTTGGGCTTCAATTATTGTGGCACGTGGTGGCTTCTGATTGGTCGATGAGATTCTTATCTGCCACGTGTCAGATAAGGATTAGATAGCCAATAATTGATGCTGACGTGGCAATGACGTGGCGGTGACATGGTGCTGACATGGCGGTGAGTGGGAAAGAGACTGTCGGCACCGTAGGATTGCGACACGTGGCACTTCCTGATTGGCTGATGATGATGTGGCGATGAGTTGGCAGTTTGACTTGGTCAACTTGGTGATGCGGCTGATGACTTGGCAATGACGTGGAGTGACACATGGCACACGTGGCGATGATGACTGTCGGGACCGTAGGATGCTGATACATGTCACGGCGCATGTTAGCAAAGTCAAACTTTTCTCAAATTCTGACACGTGGACCCGGCGCACGTTAGCACTGTTCAGTGCACGTTAGGCGTCGCGACGCTGAAGGTCTTGGCGTCGCGACGCGGGAATTTACCAAAATTCCGTTTTCGTCTAATTTTCACTGTTTTGGCCCAAATCACCTCCAGAATGTCCTGAAACTTTATTTATCTACAAAATAACACAAAACACATCAAAAGATTCACAAAACTCAAGAAACTATACAAAATATTAGGTTAAATGAGTGGGAAATAGTGATAGATTTACCACTCATCACATGTACCAAGCCAAGACAGTTCAGAATAAAGCCTTGATAGTAAGGCATTTGGTGAACTTGAAGTTAAGGAGTGGAACATCAGTAGTATAGCACACCAATGAGTTCCTGAGCCTGGTGAACTAGTTTTCTACAGTAGACATACAACTGGGAGATGTAGTAAAAGCCCTTTTACTACTCAGTTCTCTTTCTAATAGTTCAGAGACATTGATGGTTACTCTCAGCAAATCGGCTCTATGAGGCAAACTTATCATGTCTTGGGTAAAGACGTGGACACAGATCAGACACAAACCCTCATCACGGAGAATCGAGGAAGAAAATGAGATAAAAATTGAGGTAAAGAGAGAGGTAGAAGAAAAAGTAGAGACAAATCCACAGACGGAAGAAAACCTATTTACAAGTGCTACTATTTTGGCATAGAAGACTAGTTAAAGAAGAATTGCCAAAAACTACAATGAGAGTAGGGTCAAGACAATTCCCAGTCGAAGAACAATGATGTGGAGACACTAGTAATTATCCATGGAGATGTAGCCATCTGCTCCATGCAGGAAGAGACATGTCATCACACTGCAATACAAGATATTGATTGGGTAGTAGATATAACAGCATCCTACCACGTCACCCCTCACAAAAATTCTTCATAACATACAAAACATGAGACTTTGGTACAGTGAAAATGAAAAATATCAGTTTCTCTCAGATAGTGGAAATTAGTGATATTCAGATGCGGACAAATGCAGGGTGTACAAAAACCCTGAAGGATGTTAGACATGTTCCAGAACCTCGGCTCAATCTACTCTCGGGGCTAGCCATTGAAAAACAAGTATATGCTAGTCACCTTAGCAATGACACATAAAAAATGATAAAATGTGTGTTGGTCGTCGCCCGCAGATATATTTATGGTACTTTATACAAGACTATGTGAATATGTGTGTAGATAACCTCAATGTAGTTGAACGAGAGGCTTCTCAAAATCTGCGGCACTAGAGACTCGGTCACATTAGTAAAAAATGAGGTTGCTTACCTTGACAAAGAAAGATCTAATCTATGTCTCCAAGAATATTGTTCTAGATCCTTACAATTACTGTCTGTTTGGTAAACAAGATAAAGTATCCTTTAACTTCTCTTCTACGAGTAGATCAGAGTTGGTCAATCTGGTAAACTCTGATGTTTATGGTCAATTGGAGGTTAATTCGCTTGGCGGTGACAAATACTTTTTGACTTTAAGTGACAATGCTTCATGGAAAGTGTAGGTATATTTATTAAAGATGAAGGATCAGGTCCTGGATCATTTCAAACTGTTCCATGCCATGGTAGAGAGTGAAATAGGAAAGCAATTGAAGTGTCTTCGCACAGATAATAAAGGCGAGTACACTTCTAGAGAATTTGATGCCTACTATGGAAGACACAACATTCGACATGAAAGGATTGTTCCACACACCCCACATCATAATGGTATTATCGAAAGAATGAACCACACATTATGGAGAAAATCAGAAACATGATCAACATGGCTAAGCTGCCAAAACCATTAAGGGGAGAAGATAATCGTGCCGCCTGCTATCTGATCAAAGGATCCTCATCTGTATTGTTGAATTTTGAGATTCGGGAGAAAGCGTGGTTTGGTAAGAATCCCACATACGCTCACGTTTGAACATTCAACTATTTATCTTTTGCACACATATCTAAGGAGCTCAGACAGAAGCTCGATCTAATGACTACTCCATGTATCTTCATAGGCTATGAAGACGACGAATTTGGATACATGTTATGAGGCCTGGATGAAAAGAAGGCCATCAGAAGTAGATATGTTGTGTTTCTTGAAAACCAGACAATATAAGACATTGAAAAGCCCAAGATGTCTTCTAATTCTAGTGCCGAAAAAACTGATTCAAATCCAGACATAACCCCTGTACCAACACAAGTAGCCACAGACAATGATGGGGTGACTGATATATTAGAAGTAGAACCAGAGGGGAAATAAGAGGGTGTTGAGTAGGGGGAGCCGCAACCCGCTCTATCAAAGGCTACAAGATCATCCGCAGATATGGATAATGACAGATCTTTAGAAATCAGTGAACCACAAGTACGAAGATCTGAGCGAAGCAGGATTCCATCAACCAGATACCCATGATATGTTGATCGTTGGACAAGATGCAGCGAAGATCAACCAGCTGAAGAAGAAACTCTCTAAGTCTTTTGACATGAAAGACGTAGGACCAGATCAATAGGTTTTGGGAATGCAAATAGTTTGAGAAAGACAGAACAAAAGGTTATGGCTTTCACAGGAGAATTATATTGAACGAATGATCAAGAGATTCGATATATATAATGCCAAACATGTCAACATTCCGCTAGCAAACCACTTGAAAATGAGCAAGAGTTTGTGTCGTCATCCAAGAAAGAGATAGATGTGATGTCATCAATATCATATTCTTCAGCAGTTGGAAGTCTAATGTATGCTATGGTATGTACCAGGCCAAATATTGCTCACGCAGTGGGTATAGTGACCCGTTTTCTCTCTAACCAAGAAAAGAAAACTATGAGGCAGTCAAATGGATTCGCAGGTACCTCAAGGGTATATCAAAGTTATGTTTGTGCTATGGGGGAGCTGAAACAATCTTGGAAGGCTATACAAATTCATATATGACAGAAGATCTTGATGGTAGAAAATCTACATCAGGTTTTCTCTTCACTTTTGCAGTGGGAGCTATTTCATGGCAGTCAAGATTTTAGAGGTATATTGTATTATCCATAATAGAACCAGAGTATATTACAGCAGTAGAAGCAGAAAATGAAATATTGTAGTTAAATCTTTTTCTCCAAGAGTTAGGGATCTAGAAGACAGAATAAAAGATACATTGTGATAGTCAGAGTGCTCTAAAATTGAGTAAGAACTCAATGTAACATCCACAAACAAAGTGATATGATCCAGAATGAGCTCGGTTTGTTGGGCAAAGTTAACTTGAAGTTGTGGCTGATTGCATGGCTTGGTCAGATTGATGTATTTGGGCCATTTTGGTGGATTTGGAAGATTCCTTGGGTTCTGGAGTTTGGTCCATGCATGAGACTTTATGTGAAGGATTTATTATGTCTAAGGCAAGATTGGAATGGGTCTTGGACGTGCTTGGGCTACCTTGATTGATTTTGGGCTTAATTTCCGAATGGTGCATTAGTAGTTGCGGGATTTTCGAAGTTGTGGCTGATTGCATGGCTTGGTCAGATTGATGTATTTGGGCCATTTTGGTGGATTTGGAAGATTCCTTGAGTTCTGGAGTTTGGTCCATGCATGAGACTTTATGTTAAGGTTTTATTATATCTAAGGCAAGATTGGAATGGGTCTTGGACGTGCATGGGCTGCCTTGATTGATTTTGGGCGTAATTTCTGAATTGTGCATTAGCAGTTGTGAGATTTGCGCAATCTTTGTATTTTTGTCATAACTTTTTCATTCGATGTCCGTGATTCAAGTTGCATTGGAAATAAGACTCATGGATCTACAACTTTGTAGTTTACGTCAAGCTCCAATTCAGAAATCTTCATGGTCCAAATGCAGATGCAAGTTATCCCTATAGCTTTTGTGTTATATATTTTTTAGGGTATATGTAATGTTTAAGTTCTGGGCTGAACTTTAATTAAATTATAAAGCCCATGTACGAAAATTTGAAGAATTTTAAGTGTTATCGGTTTTATTTTGCTAGGGTTTTATTATGTTTAAGTAGAATTAGGGTTAGCCACCTATTTAAAGGGGCATTATTCATCATAACAAAAAAACCTATCTTTTAATAAAAATCACTATTATCTTGAGACTTGAGTAACCCTCAACTTATTCTCTTTGACTTTGGTTTATCAAAGGCTTCATTCTAGGTTTCAGTTGCTTACTCTTTAGAGGTTTAGAGTTTTGATTCCGTTCTGCCTTCGCTTTCTTGGGAATGATCTCATTCTTTTGTGGGTTTGCTTGGCTTGTTATAGGCATGTTCTCATCAGTTGGTATCAGAGCAAAGATTCCAAGGTCATATTTTATCCTTTTATTTTCTTTTTGTTTCTTTCAATAAAAAAATAAAAACAAAAACAAAAGTTTCGTCTTTTATTTCATTCATCGACATACGCTATCATTAGATACAAGAGGTAATGGATCAACAACTGCTAAGACTAGTGAAGATCGACACCAAGGAGAATCAAACCGACATGTTAACAAATGTGGTTACACGAGATAAGCTTGAGTTATGCAAAGACGTGGACGGAATAGTTATCAGATGACAATCACTTCGGATGCAGCTGGAGGGGGAGAATTATTATGAATCCATCATGCATTGGTGAATTATTAATATTTGTTACAAGCACCATTAGTTAATTAATGATTTTGGTATAACCACCCCTAACCACTCAATTGGTGGACAATTATGCAACCACTCCATTAATTTTGTTGAGTTAGAAGGCAAGACATTGCCTATAAATTGAGCTATCATTTGAGAGTTCAAGTATCCCTAATAAGTGTTTAAGCTCCATGTCAAGAGAGCTTAGAGAGTGAAGAGTAAGTTTTTTTTTTAATCAAAGTTTGTAATCTTTATAAATTCTTTTCAAGTAATAATAAAAAATAAATTTTCCTCATAAATACTCTTCAATATTCAGAGAATCACAACACATTTTTAACACATAATTGGAGAACCTTCTCCTGATTTCATCCTTTAATAAGTTGTTAATTAATGTGAAACTTGATTAAAAGAAGTTAACCAACTTCGGAATCTATGATAAGGAAAACCCATCATCATTATATACATTTAAAATTTAGCTAGTTAAAGGAAAAAAGCATAGCACTAGCTAGCATTAACCTATAGCATAAGAAAGTGAAAAAGCAATTAAAGTGGAAAAGTTTCAATAACAATCGACTGACTATTAATTCTCTCATTCGCAAATTAAATTTTCTTATTTAATTTTGTGTAGCTAAAATGAACTAGCTTACAAAATAATGTTCAACAAAGCAGACAGAGAAACAAATAGAGAGATAAGGGCATTAATCAATGTCATTGTTAATAATATATTATTACAGCTATGATTTAG
The DNA here is from genome assembly GCA_019454045.1 of Zanthoxylum bungeanum. Taxonomy (NCBI): domain Eukaryota; kingdom Viridiplantae; phylum Streptophyta; class Magnoliopsida; order Sapindales; family Rutaceae; genus Zanthoxylum; species Zanthoxylum bungeanum. Next base: position 110,402 of record SKCR01038077.1, read on the forward strand.
GCTTTAATTTGTAGTACAGTTTAGTGGCTTAAAAGTTAAAACGTATGAATTAATAAGTTTTAGCTGTGAAACAAAAATTTGGTGCGTTTGATTGAAAATTTTGAAAAGAATAATAGTAATACTTTTATTTTTTAATTCTAAAATAATTGAGAGGTAAAATTATTTCAACAATATTATCATAACTATGATTTGGGTTCTGTCGCTTATGATAGTGTAGTGGCTTAAAAGTCAGAGTCGATATGAACTAGAAGATCGACATATGAAACAATAATTTATTGCATTTGAATTTGATAAATATCAATTTTTAAAAAGAATAGTTGTAATACAGTAAAATTATTTTGACTTCTGAGCTGCGGTTCAATTCATGTACTTATTGAACAATTCGTTTATTTTTTTTTTTCAAATATAAAAATATGAGTAAGTCTAAATATATTTTATTCTCATATCTCCACCAAAACTTTAATTATGTGGCAAATTTTGTATTAAAATATTTGAAAATTAATTCGACTGGCCCTTGTCTTTTTAAAAAAATAATATTTTAAAAATAAAATAATTTATTTTTTGAATACTTAAAAATGAAAAGAAAAAACAAAAAATGTCAATATTTTTTTTTTTTCGAATTAGACCTTAAAAGTTTAGTTATATATGTATTTATTTAGAATTAAATATTAATTTATATAATTAAAACGTATTTTTTTTATTAAAAAAAATCGAATCCGAATCAGACTCGGACATTTTTACTTAAGTCGGACCGCATTTAAAAAGTAAAGTTTTCCAGGGGGTGCACTTCTTATAAGAGCCTGAAATAGCCGGTGATTTTACTTGCGCCGCGGCCTAGAATGGGTTGAATGCATCATGGCCATGGGGTCCATTCGGTCTCCGAATGCGGGGAAACTAATGGTATGTGAACTTTTTAAAGTCAAGTGCTTTTGTAATTGCTTGCTTTTGGGCTTTTTCAATTCATGCAATGCCAAATTGCAAAATGACTTAAATCAGTGCTAAGGACAACCTCAAAAGATCATTTTACACGACTCTCTCTGTGTGTGTGTATTCAACTGCACAATCACAATTTACATTACTGTAAAAAAAATAAATAAAAAATAAATAAATTCAAAACCCTATCACTTTTTAATCGTGGACTGGACCCAATGCTGCGATTGCATCATCACTTTTTTCTCTCTCAATAAAATGGGTGCTTTATAGGAAAAAGGTAAAGTCCCAAATATCAATTGTGCAAAATCTGTACCAAATGGACGTGATTTGGTGATATAGGTTTCAGGATTTCATCTTCAAGTCCTGAATTCGAATTCAGAGAATGTGTTTCTTGTAAGAGTCTGTGACAGCCGAAAATTTTACATATTCTGCTTAAGTCCGGAAGGGATGATTTGACGACGAGAATTCCAACGATTTCAAAAAAGAAAAAAATATTGTGTAAAATCTTTTCATTCATTACCTTAGCTAGCATATAGCATTGCAATTTGCTAATTGCTGCTACACGCTTTTGCACATATTGGAGCTTTGATTTGGTGGATTGGCTGCGCAGCCACTGTATGAAAATTATCAAAAAAATTATAATCAGCTTCTTTGAAATTAAAATTCAAACGTGACATGTTATTAGAGCTAAATAGTTCAGTGGACATAATTGCAAATACACATGCACATAGTTGCGGTTTCAAACCATAACTGAATCCTTGATAAATCGAACCGTTGATCAACTGAACGGAAAATCACAATCGAACTAGATGGATCTGATTCGGTTAAGGTTGGACCAAAATTCCAACAGCCCAAACCGTCGGTTGGACCGATTCAAACTATTTACAGTTCCGATTCAAACTGTAACAATTACGGTTCGAACCATTTATAGTTTAAGGTTTGGACCTTAACATCTATATATTTTTTTAATTATAATAACCATTTACGGTTTAAGGTTTGAACCTTAAAACTAAAATCGAAACAAACTTTCTTTAATTCGAAATAATTTTTCTTCAATTCTGATAGCCTTACGATATCTTTCTGACCGGCGTGATCACACATGTATAACGCAAGTGCAAGTATCGTTCAAGTAGTATAAAATGTATCGATCCCACGAGGACTTAATACCTAAGCTATTAATTTATGAAGCCAAATGTTTAAGAGTATCTAATAGATTAGTTGTTTGATTGGATGGAGACTTTAAACTAAAACAAGTAAATAAAATAGTGTGAAAGTGAATTAAAGGTAAAATCAATATTATTAAACTATCTAGGGTTGTGAATCCTTCCAATATCTTTTAAAGATGAAGTGATTATCTCATGTTTGTGTAATATATTGGTTTATTAACCTGGAACACGAAATTATGCAAAAGCCTATGTCGATGGTTAGATACAAATACCCAGTATATCTCAATTAATCATATGTCTATGTTAACCAAGTTACCTGAATTTATTAAGATTAAGTTCCAATTGTGGCTACCCCCACCCGACAGGTATATGTCTATCCTGGAAGGAAATCTATTAAGGGGTATCTAATCCTTAAGGGAGATCGTGAGCTATTAAGTCTAAGGCTGAAACCTAAAATTCCTTCGTCAAGGTTATTTTAAGTTTACCATATCAATCTTATTAATGATCAGTTAACAAGAAGCATTAAGCTTAAAACTTAATAAATAAACTTTTATATTACCCAAGACACAAAATAACCCCTTATAAACCGGTGATATTGGAATTCATCACAACCCCAGATAACGGGTTTAGTTACAACACATATCTAGGATTAGTAAAAGCTTAAATAAAGTAAATGACATAAAGTAAATGCTTGAAATTAAAAAGGTAATTAAAGCAATAAAGAAAATGTTGGGGTTAGATGATCCACTTTTATTACTTCTATTTTAGATATCTCTCTTATTATAATATATTAACTTTGCGTGATAATTATCAACCGACCATATAGGCGGTATCCTGATTAAGTCAAATTTAAGATTAATTCCAATCGACCATAAAGGGGGTATCCAATTTAGTCAGGTTAAAACCAATTTTATTAAGTCCAACAGACCATAAAGACGGTATCCCATTAAATCTTGTTTTAAATAGTTTATATATTATAATTAAGAGAGATTAATCTAAATATTAGTAATAAAAGCTTAACCTTTCACCCCAGTAGATGAGAGTTACCTCATCATGCTGAACAGTAAAATAAAGACTGAAAAGTAAAGAAAAAAGTACTATTGCATAAAGTAAATAAAATTAAATACAGAAAGCTGTAAATAAACAAACAATATACAATTTTCTTAGTATTATTAAGGAATTCCTTAGAAGAAAGTATGAATTGGAATTCTGAAATCGGCCTCAATTTATAGGCAAATCCTGGCCTCACGCGTCACGACTCGTGGAACATTGTGTTGGGCAATTATGACCCATAGCGTCACTATTTGTACAGATCATGGTGTTGTTGTACAAATTAACTATATGACAAAGGAGATTGCACTCTTATCATTTGTGATTAGATCACCAAGATATATAAATGATAGGAGGTCCCTGTGATTTGTTCCTGGATTGAGAATGATATGAGACAGTATCAATCCACGAAGGATAAATCATTAAACATCCCTAGTCAGAGCATTATCAAGATTGGACACCGATGAATGCGTAAAAGACTAGTATTACACTTGTGCGCGTTGTGAGGGCACAACGGCATAGTTCTCATATATTTGGGAATAGGATACTCATGCAAGTGTAATAGGAGGTTGTGTTTCTCCGATGGTACGGGAAACAGCTTCGCTCTAGATAAGACCCCTCGGAATTCCATTGGTAGTATGACTATGTGTCTATGGAAGTCCGAAATCAGGGTAGGTGTATTTGGTCTTAACCTGAGACTTGCACCGCTAATACTTGCGACAATCAATATACTTTGGTTGCGGTTGTCCAGGGCTTTAACCGGTTCTGTGTACTCCAATACTGGGTATATTGAGAATCGTAGTGTGTTGGGTGTGATGTCAAGACGGAAGTGTCACTCCAGTCATATGGAGTTGATGATCGCGCAGAGATACAAAACTGGTTTTCTAAATAAGGTTGCAACCGTCGGGATAATATGACTTGGTCATTATTATCCGATATTAAAGAGACTAGTTGCTCGTAATCCGATATATGCTTCGTATGGGGCAGACACTGTACCAGCCCCAGGCCTTGCATGTGATCATCCGATACTAGACAAAAATACGCAATACTACGTATACTACGCCTGATACAGATCCTTTATTCCTGTAAGGATATTTCCGGAGAATTGGGGAGGCATGGCGCTTTGCTAGAAGCCAACCTTGTCTTGTAATTCGGTATAAATGTAGTATGAGGTACTAACGTATTCGGATAGTCCGACGACCAAATTTACTGCCAAAATATCCGGAGATCTCATGGGTCGCTTCCTAAAGATTCACCGATGACGTATGACTCGCACTTTAATTAATCTGGGATTAATAAGAAGAGAGAAATAGAATTAATCTGGGATTAATTAGATGAGTGAGAAAATTAATCTGGGATTAATTGCGGAGATATTTTATCTGGGATAAAATATCATTTAAAGAGAGAGAACGATTAATTTGGAATTAATCGATAAATTAATATATTTGATATATTAAACGAAATTGGATTTCGACGTGGAATTGAAATTAGATTTTAATTCCGGCGAACGAATTAATTTAGAATTAATTCGTTAGCGACGTGAATAGTGACTTCGCTAGGCGTAATCATTTAATTACGTCGTATCGAAAAATTCATTAATTTGGAATTAGCGAACCCGAGCCCGAGATTATTTGCGAGCGCATTCGCATTTCGAATTCGAGTGCGGCACGTAAGTCAAATCAAGCGTCAAATCATTAGTCGCATCAAGCGTCAAATCACTAGTCACTTTGAGTGATGTGACAACTTGTCACTTGATAAGATGGATTGATGGATTGATGGATGTGGGTTGTTGAATGCATTTAATGCATTTTTCCCACCAAAATTTGTTGACTTTTCTCTCTCTCTCTCTAATTTCTCTTCACTCTCACGCCCATTTGGGCCATTTTTGTTTGTTTTTTCTGGGCAGAAAACCGAACAAGAAGGGAAGCAAAGTGTGATTTTGTGGCAAAATCGAGAGTGCTAGCACACTCCGGGATCAATGTAAAGGTGATAGGGAAGTCCACCCATGAGCCGGGAATCACCACGACGAAGCTTGGAGCTTGGAAGTTGATTCAAAATGGCTGAACTAGTGAGGACACCACTGCACTGCCGTGAGCAGTCCATGGAGGGCAGTGAACGTTTTTGTTGCCTCAAGCGTCACTCAACCGCTCGATGTAAGTATTCCGCGACTTCTCGATTGTATTCACACATGTTCATGCTTGATTTATGATCTTTGGGACTTAGTAAACTCCCACACATTGCACGTCATGACGCGCCGTAGATTGATGACACGTGGCACGGGCTTCGCGGAGATGGTGACACGTGGCGTCGACAGCGTGGCATATGAATTATTGGTTTCGCGTCGCGACGTTGAAAGCTTGGCGCGTCGCGACGCTGACGTTAACAATGACGTGTACTATCAGCAGCATGGGATGATGACATATGTCAGGCGCACGTTAGTAGATTGATGTGATGTTGATACGTGGCAGACACATGTTAGCATGTGCGCATTATAGCAGGCTTCTCTGATTTTGATACGTGTCCGGTTCACATTAGCGGCGCACAATAGCAAACGGCGCATTTTAGCAAACGGCTCATTTTAGTAGGAAATTTATATTTTTATCCTTTTTGTCTGTTTTCCGTTGTTTTGGACCCGAATTGCCTCCAGAGAGTCCTGTTATTTTATTTATCTACAAAATAACACAAAACACATCAAAATATTCACAAAACTCAAGAAAATATATAAAATATTCGGTCAAAGGGACGGTAAATAATGATATATTTACCGTTAATCACTTTCATTCGTGACATATGTATTCACCCATATCAGTTCAGAAATCATAGCTTACTTCCCTTATATTCAATCAATCCAATCGCAGAGTTCTTACTTGGGGACATATCTAGCATCCAAAGTTTACAAACACATTCAGTCTCTTTCAAAAAATCCATACATATAATAACAAACTAAACAAACACACTTTATAACATCTGAAACTCATATCGGCTTTTAGGTCATTCATTCATTCCACGTAAGCATACCCAGTCAATACATATCATGGATTTACTGATACACACACATTCACTCAGACAAATATCATGTAACAGACAATAAAACTTCATAATAGTCAAAACATCAAAAACACATAACCAAACAATACATATAGGGGTGGCAATTTGAGTTAGGAATCGTTTATTCGTTCGATTCGATTCGCTTTAAGCGAATACGGGTTTGAAATAATGGATTCGTTTAATAAATGGGTCAATTCGATTCGTTTATTAAATGAATCGAATATGAATTTAAACTCATTGATTCGTTTATTCGTTTAAGATTTATTTTATTATTTTTATTTATTAGTTCTTGTTATTTTTCAATTATGATTCGAGAAATTATAGCTAATTACCATATAAAAAATAATATTTTTGATATTTGGTGAGGTATTTTTAGTAAATATATTAATTACATATTTCATATGTAAATATTTATGAAGAATTAATGTAAATCAAGTGTGGTAAATTATTTTATTAAATAATATCATGACTAAACGAATACTCGTATTCGATTCGTTTAATAAACAAATCAAATACGAATCCTGATATTAGGATTCGTTTAATAAACTAATCAAATATGAATCCATCACATTTTGATTCGATTCGTTTAAGATTCGATACAAATTCGATTCATTGATTCATTTTGCCATCCCTAAATACATACATATGGCTGGCTTACACATACAATGCTTGTACAAGACTCATTACGTATTTTAGAATATGTAGGAGATGAATACTGTCTGAACGGATCCCTAACCAACTAGACTACTACACTACGAGATTATCAACCAATTAAAAATACACACATACACACATATCACTTGACAAACATTGCTTTATCATCTGAATCATCATACACATGCGTATATACATCAAATATATGAATATACCCATTACATCGAATTCCGATACCGTTGCCTTTTTACAGTTCTCATATCCTTTACTTATCGATCAAACATACACCGTTTTAGAATTCTTATCTGAAATATTGATACAATGACATACCAAATATATATTTCCATTCATATATATGTCCTACCAATCACGTACTTATATCACTCAGGTAAGGCTTAGCTTATATCAACCCAATCTCTTTACAGCTAAATCGTATGCATTAGTCAATAACCAACTTATCCCAATAACGCAAATCTACACGTGCTAACACAAATTCAGAAATCATAACTTGTTCTCTTTACTGATTCTGTATATCCAACTCATACATATCTTATCATCACATACATATACGAATGTGTGTTCACATACTTATGCATATTCATTACATACATGTATACATACCATTATCGGTTCATACTTACATACATCAATACATACACATAGACATTAAGCTCATCTCATTTCTCACTTCACATCATATCAATAACAAAGATCCATACCTGTGGTGGTCGATTAACTTAACTATACATAACATTGTGCTTCGTTCTCAAAATCATCTCTTACTATCATCATTTATTCTAAACACTTTAACCATTTAACCATTTATATATTTAACAGGCATCAACATTCAAGTACTCATCGCATGGATTACTTACCTGACTTCACGAGCACTCCAAGTCTTAGTCAAATCTTCCAAAATAAATGGGAAAATACCATCAGAATCGTGACTTACATAATTCTCGACTTAACTAAGATAAAATTTAGGATCTTTCCAGGACACCCAAATAAAGTCCAATTTCCATGTTTTCAATTCCAGTAATCTTAAAACATCATTATAAACTAATTCGAGTCATTTTTCCAGTTAAATCCTCGGTTTACGTATTTTTGGAAAATTCTCAAAAAGTTTCCGCAAACGCCACAGAAGGGTCCCGAACCCTCCGAAACTGCTCGGATTTATCTAAATATTATCGTATCATATATATATATATATATATATATATATATATATATATCCCATAACTTTTATTACACTTAGAAAAACATCAATACACATTAAACCCACTTTTATCGGAAACTTTCATAATATATCGGATCGATCCAATTCGTTCCGTTTTCACTCGGATTCAACCAAATACACATACTAGATATACTCATACTCAAATAATTTAATTTATATCAATACGCTACTCTACGAAGCTACTGGAAATATCCGAACATTTAACGGAAAACTTGAAATTTTTGAGTTTTTACTGGGAGGTCTTACCGAGATTTCGAGGGCATATACAAACTCCAAACGATCCCACGAACGCACTAGAATTGATAGAATTTCGATCGAAGTTACTGTTCACTCGTGGGTTACTATTCACCAAATATTCTCATTTTGTTTCGCATACAACTGTGTACAGAACGGGAAATACATCACCGCCAACTTGTAATACTCTCTGAGGGCTTCAGTTTGGCGGATGGCTTGGGCCATGAAACGAAGCGACAAGCCGAGATCAAGAAAACCCACTATGCGTGCACTTCTCTCTATTCTCTCCGTTCATCGGAGTTATGGGCTGCCTCCGACCACCACAAGGATGAGGGGTGGCCAACGTACCCCTATGATTGGTTGCACCGATTGACAAGCTGTCGGAGCGACCAAGGGTCAAAATTTCAATTTTTGGGGTCGGGGATTGGGTGAGCATGTATGTAATGTTATGAATTTTCATAATTATAAGAAACTATGAAGTATATATAGAAACATTTCTGAAAATTATATTCCGACCACTGCGAAATTGCAGTTAGGTCCCTACCATGGTTCTTTCTCTAAAATTCACATTTGGAAGCCTTTCTGACGTAAATTTTGAAAAATGTCCAACGCGAAGGTTGTTCTTATGGGAAATATGAGTCCGATAGTTTAAGAATTAGCCCAATTAGAGTTTGTTAGCTATTTTATAACCGAAATAAGAATCTTTTACGCGTATATTGATTTAAACAGATATCGCGTAATCGGTTCTCGAAACCATGTGACAAAGCTTCACTTTAAAACATTCTGATATACTTTTCATCGCATAAACTCTTATTTTCGAAAATCATCCAGTTTCAAATATTTAAATTAATTTGGAAACCTTCCAGCACTGTTCCGAAAAACTAGGGATATTACATCAAGTTTTGAATATAAAGATTTATTATGTTCATTTTTTGCTCAATATCAATATGATATAGTATATATCTGAGTCATTGGGAAGTTTGTTCAAAACTTTTAGAGATTTTAAAAGTTTTTAATGATGCTACAAATATTTTAAGTGGTGTTTATTATCCAACTTCAAATATTTTTCTCCTTACAAGCCATGACATTGTTGGGGGTAATAGTCGAACCTAATAATAATAGTAACGAATTTGATGATGTTTATGATGATCCTAATAATATTTTTGATGATCGTAACATTGAATTAGATGATCCTAACAACGTCATTGACGATCCTTCAAATGCAATTAAAAAATGTGTTGCATCAATGAAGACAAAATGACTTAATTATCACAGAGACGTACCATTACTTTATCTTGTTGCTTTTATTTTGGATCCAAGATTTAAAATTGAAGATTTAGAAAATATTTTACAAAATTGTTATGAATTATTAGGTGAAAGAACTGTGATTGTTACTTCAATTGTTGATAATATTAGGAGAACTTTACTTGATTTATGTAATGATTATGTTAGTTTATATAATATTCAAGTAACCGATACTACACAATCCATGTATATACCAACTGAACAATTGTGACATCCCCTCGAGCCTCTGACTATAACCAGTACTACTAATCTCATTTCAAATATAATTTATACATGGGACCATAGCCCAACTTTACGTCAAGAAAATACATGTCTAACTCTTAACTAGATACTCATCATTTCTTTTGATTACAACTCTGTTTTCGGACACTTAACTTATTACAATGGCTGGCACAACAATAATAATATATGCATGCAACTTCACTTGACTCTAACTAGATTGTAAGTCTGTCTGACTCCCTTTTCTGAAAAGACTTGGTGGACCAAACATCCTAGTGACTGCCATCAGTATCCGTCCTCTCGAGCTCGTCCTCCGGGTACACCTGTAAAACAAAAACACTGAGAGTGGGGGGTTAAATTGTTTGAACGATCTCAGTGGGTGGACGGTTTAAAATAGAAATTTGAATACTTATAAAACTTCCAAATTTTTGAAATCGAAAACCATTTTTGGGAAACTAATATTTTCTGAAAGCTTTTCGTCTGGAAATCATTTTTGTCTAAATGCATATATTTTTTCCTGAAAAATCTTTATGAAATCTGTTCTTTGTCTGTAAATTTCTAGAAATCTTATAAAACTCTTCCTCAAAACTGTATTTCCTGAAAATCTGTCTTTGAAAACTGTTTCTAAAATATCCGTTTTTGAAAATTGTCTCTGAAAAACCTGATGCTTGGGGGAGTTACATATCGCCTTCCCCCATACGCCTAACTAGAGCAAAGAGTACAAATCCATGACAATGGGGCGTTACTTATCGCCGTCCCCCAAAACATGCCACTATATGTCCTTGAAACTAGTGGTCTTGGGGCGTTACTTATCACCGTCCCCCAAGCCACTGAACTAGAGTCGGAGGTGTAGATCTATGCTATCCTCCAGGCTCTGAATCTAGGATCTAGGGGTATCTGTCATCCCTAGTCCTTAGCTGCGAGTGCACATCATACTTCATTTAATTATTCTCTTCATCCATCAAAGTCCCTCAATTCAAGATTTGGATCAAGTTGATCTTACTTCATTTCATTTGATATTTTTCTTCATCCATCAAGACTCTCATGGTGGCTTTTCTTCTTTCTAGCTTGTATTGGGAAGATTTCAATTTACTTCTCATTCTTTCCTTCTTTATTCTTCTTCTTTTTCTTCTATTTTTCTTATTCTATTCATCACGTCTCTCTCTTTCTCTCAAAATTTTTAGGGATGAAGGAATAATATCTCCCTTATATATTAAGGGCCATTTATAATTGGTTATTTTTTGATGAAATGTGTATAAACTTTGAGAAATTTAGAGATTTCTCTAGATAGGTCCATGAGCACTGTTCATCTAAACTTTTGAATTACGGTTTTGGTATATTTCTTGTCCGAATCTGGAAACATGTTCAATGCGAAAGTTGTAGGTCTCGATCCTAGATTTTCAAAGATATAAAATTCCTAAAAATTGGAGTTCATATGAGATAGTTATGGCCTAAATACCATGGGCTATCCAGAGTAGAACGTCATACCATCTAGTATCGGAATTTCGAAGAATTTTTCGATTGTTCCCGAAGTCATTTCATGAGTGTATATGTGTCCAAATATAACTTATATTATATAACATTCATCCCATAATGAAACAGTAGCCAAGATTATCGGTCGTCGAGATTACCGGTTGTTATAAATTTTCCCCCTAAATAGGATTCGTCCTTGAATCCATTTTTGATGTTAAATTGTTTAGGCTCAACTCGGTTTGAATCTGTTTAACCTCTGCTACTCTTATATCCCTTTACTTGTTTTCTACTATTTTGCTCAAGAACTTGATACTATGACTTATAGGAATCTTTTACCTCGATATACTGTATTTGATTCTTGTCAATGAATGATCAACCCTGGGGCCATAACTCTAGACTTCTCACGGAGGTGTCATTCTTAATGAAAAGTATCCTCATAAAATTTTATCTGTCTCTTGTTTCATACTATATAACGTCTTGCATGATGTATTTGAAATACTCAATTCTTCATGATCTGGACTTAAGTTTCCTTCGAACTGGTACCTATACTTAACTTGTAAAGTACTACTTGAATTTAACATGTTTATACTAATATGGACATATTCATGACCGTTCCAACTGAATCATTTCTTCTTAGACTTTATATTTGTTACTATGATAACCTTAATTCTTAGATACCACTTAGGGATCATGTTACCCCTCTCTCTTAATGTTCCACTACTGTACTTGGTACTTCAACTGATAATTTTAATTCTTCTGACTTCAAGTACAGCTTAAATTTTTCTCTCTATTTCTTCCATCCCTTCTTATCTATTGTCTTCTCATTATTAAAGTTTCTTCACTTTTTATCATAGCTCCGGAATACGAACAATCTTAGTTTCTAGTAGAAATAATCCTACTTATATATCCCAGTTTCACTTACTCAACCCGGCCTTGGAATTCATTCTCTTAACTTAACTGCTTAACTCTCTTATTTCCATTTTGTTAGCTTTCAACCACTAATGGGCACTGTTCTCTACGTCATTTTATCTCTACCAATTAGTGGAACTTAGTACTTATACTCGAGCTCTCTATATACTCTAGTTTTCCGATATTCTAATACTCAAGATACTACTTCTTTACAATTAACTCCAACCTTAACTACTTGGTTCTGGTCTTTACTCATATACTTTTCGTTTCCTCTTTGAAAGGATTTTCAATCTTATTTGAACGCTGAGAAGTTTGCTATTCCGTAGCACTACTGAACTTAACTATGGAAAGTTTATTTGTGCTTGCATACCCCTATCATTATTTATTTAATATCTCCTCTATTGTCATCTTACTTCGATAGTTCTATCTCCAATTATTCTATTTGTATTTTATCTTCCTTCCCGCTGTATTCTATACCTAGAACTTATGTGGTTATGTATCTGTTTTCTTATCCAAAGGGTATCGTCCTTTACAAGACTCTAGTAGTGTCTAGCACTACCTCTTTGGAAATTCTGTTATTGCTTGACTAACACTTTCTCTCTTGATTGTTATAGGTACTGCATTTTTGCATATAATTCCCGATGATGAGTCTCACACGGAGAAACTGCCTCTTAAATTGTGGAAGTCGCGGGAAACAGACGTCGGAAGGGAAAATTCAGAAATTCACACCTTGTTGGATTTAATTCGTTTGTTTAGCTTCGGGTTTGCTTGTTAGACCTCTGTTTTAAAACACATCCCTAACCCAAAAACCAAAGCCACACGCCAACCTAGCCCAAAACCAAAGCCATACGCCCATCTAGCCCAAGCCCATTAAATCACATCCAATAATAATTAAAACGTTTAAAGCACATGTCAAAAATTAAATCAAAACAAATCCCATTCCTAAATTAAATAAATCAAATCAAATCTCATAAATCACATTCCTAATTAAATTAAATCACATGCCTAAACTAAATGAAATCAAATCAAATCCCAATAATCATATTCCTAACTAAAACAAATCACATCCCTAATTAAAAGATTTTTCCTTATCACACACTAATTAAAAATATATACCCCATAATTACACAAATCCTTTCCCTATTCGCACAAGGTAAATCCCAACCTTTGCCTATAAAAGAAGCCTACACCAACACATTCAACGCTGGCTCATCCTCACGAAAACACAAAGAAAACAACCTAGTTCATTCACGCATTAGCCCCCTCTGAAATTACCCTAGTCTATTCGCACATCACCATAACCAAAAACCACTCACTGCCTTCAACACACCCCCATAGCTATTTACGCCAAAACCCTTCACGCATCAGCCCCCCACAGCAAGCAATTCACGCTCCTCTCACACTCATATAAACCCAAAACTAATAACCCCTCACGAGTCCCAACTTCACGCACCAAAAGCCTTACTCAACAGCCCCACTCATGCCCATTACCCATTCAGGCCTCCACTCACGCTAAAGCACCTTCAATTAAGCCATCCACTTACGCAAATAAACCCCCCACAAACTGCTTCAACTCACGCACAAGAACCCTCCATAAATTGCTTCAATTCACGCAAATAACATCTCCACACAGCCCCTTTGCTTCACGCAAAAATAGCAACCCATCAGCCCCTAAAACACAGCCCCTGACCATCGAAAACTCCCCCTGGAACATAGCCCATGACCACCGAAAATCACAACTGAAACAACCCATAAAACCACTGAAACTGCACCTTAGGAACTGCCAGCAATTACCGTGAAACACAGACTAGAAACAGCTCCTAACAGCCGCAAAAAAAGTAAGCCAAAATACCCTTAAACAACCACAAATAGTGACCAGAAAATACAACGAAAACAGCAGCGAAATAGAGTAAAATAGCAGCCCAAAATAGCAAAGCAACGAAGGAAAAAAACGAACCAGTAAATCGGAGGAGTTGCGGAGCATCAACCCTTCCGACAACCGCGTAGCGCACTTCCGAGAGACGACTAAAGAGGTTAGACCTGAGGGTACCCTTTTATTTATTCTCTTTTTTTTATTCATTTTCTTACTTTTTTTCGCATGAGTATTGTGGATTGGTGTATGATATGACTTTCGGATGAATGGAATATGTGTTCTCTCTTGCGGTATATCGGATGGAAACCCAGACGTAAATTCCGTAGCCGAATCCGAATGGACGGTAGTGCGGTCTGTACTTGGGAGACAACTCCACGTACCACTCGAGAGACACACATATTTCGTTTCATCCAAACTTGTGTTTGAGCATGATTTAGTCGTTAGTATGTTATTTATTTTTAAGAATGATTTAGTCATTAGTATGTTATTTATTTTTAAGCATGATTTAGTCGTTAGTATGTTATTTCCTTATGCATGATTTAGTTATTTGCTTTCGCATTAGGAATTTAATTTACGTTTATGTATAGGTTGTTATTTATTCGTGTTTGATAATTCAATATGCTCATGAGATTATTGTGTGTTATCGTATGTTTGCCGTTATGATGACTTACTTTTAAAGCATGCAAACTTAGATATAGGTTTTATTTTCATGCACGTGAACGTAGAAATAGAATACTCTTGGGAATATATGTTGCGTAGACTTGGTTCAATTATTGCACAAATCCGTTCATTACAAGTGGCATAAGTAAGGGACCATTCCGAACCCAACGGTTTGAGGTCTTCCCTTGTGAGGGGTGAGTGCGGCCTTAAATCTTTGTCCCAGTTCACACTGGGTGGCGAATACATTATTCTCCGGTTTAGTTCCTCCGTGGGCTATTCCGTACTCTAGACTAGGTCGCGAGCCTAGAGCAGCGTCGCAGATTTCTCTGTCCTACAGTCTGGCGACTCCACTGGGGATATAGAATCAGCCCCGAAATAATGCCTTGTAATGTTTGTGATTTATGTTTTAGTTAACCGTGTCTATCGTGGGTTAAAAGGGGTTTAATCAAAGGCATTATTAGAGCTAAGTAGTGGTTTGGTGTCTTCTTTCATTCCCTACCTTTCCATATGGAAAAGCTGTGAAGGCACCTAGATAATCATTTACTTGAAGCTATCGTGATGGACTAATTTGGAGGACTTGTTGTTTATTCCTGTCACAAGACGATAAGAGCCTAAGAGGCTTGGGTATTTAAGAGAGTTTGCTCCACCCTCCCTCTGGGGAATCTACAACGGGAAATCCATTTGACAGTCAGTCACGAACCATAACTCATTGGCACGTACCTTAGTGTATAAAAAAGGTGCGCTCACTTGGTCACTCGGACCCTTGAGTGGGGAGACCTAGTTGTGGGCAGTCCTTCATTGACAAGAGCATTTGTCTATACCCCTATAAACCCACATATGAACCGTAGTTGTAAGACCAATAGAAACTACTCCTTTATGTTTGCGTTTAGGACCATCGTCATTTGGATCTAGTTGGACCTTTTGTCATGAGGTATGGGCTTATTGGGCCATTTAAACTGGGACGAGTCTGTGCTTTATGTTAATTGGGCCAAAAGGTTCTAAAATACCCATGGGCCATTTCATGTTTAGGCCTTTTATCATTTGAAGTTGTTTAGCCATGTTATCGCAAAAGTGTAAACATGGTGGGCCTTTTCAACTGGGACAAGTTTGCACCTCGCAATAGTATGATTGAATGCTTTAAAATGATAATGGGCCGACTTATACATTCCATGCATCACACGCATTTCATGCATCTCATGCATACACGCATCATATTAACCCTTGTGTCTTAAAAGCCATCATAGATATCCGTTGGGTTAGGGATAAAAGAAGACTCGTCAAGAAGAGTTTATCAAACCTGGATGTCAGAAAAAAAAAAGGAAACCGAGAAACATAAAATTTTACGGCAAGGATAAAAAGACCATTGGGGGGGCCTCAAAAAAGGAAAAAAGAAAAGAAAAAGAAAAAAATAAATTTTTTTTTTGTTTTTAGTCCATAATAGTTATGCATAAGTCCGGTGATGATATTATTTGCTTTGGGTTGAAACCTTAGAAACGATAAGTGCGAGATGTACTCTCATCTGATATTTTGAGTAGTTGATCTCGGCTAGACTCACGAGCACTTAATTACGGGATCTTAGCAGTGGAAGTCTGAGTGGTCGGCAAGATGACTAGTTGAAGAGATGGCGGATCAGTGAATGACCGTTTGCCTGGATGTCCATGCTGGTTTACTTATGCTACGATATATGATATGGATCGAAACGAAGAAAAGTCTCTGAAAACAAAAAAAGAAAAAAAATAGACCACCTATAACCGATAAGCGTGAAGCTACCCATGGGTGAGTATTAGGACCACCATGAGGAGAAATGCTACCTTAAATGGTAGGTGTGTCGGAAAAAGAGAAAGAAAGAAAAAAAAGAAAAGAAAATGAAAAAAAGAAGAAAAGAAAGAGACGAAAGATAGAAAGAAGAAAACCATATCATGTTGAGTACGAAGAAGTACACAGAGTATGATCAAGACATCTAGGTTGGTTAGACCCACCGATCCAATTCTCAAGACAAAATCATCGAGTTGGCTTACTTAAGAATTAAGCTGCGACAGAGCCTTGGCACACACACACTAGGAGTGTAGTTCAGATCACGCACTCAAACGGTCGGATTTGAGTATATTAATTACTTTGAAGGTTTTTTGGTTTCGACGCGAAGCATCCATTGAGGACGAAAATATGTTTAGCTATCAGGACTATCTCGTGAGAGGCAATACAACATGTTGATATGTGACATCACAACAGAATCAATCTTAAAAATGGAGCATGGGGCAAGGCCCACATCAGTATCAATCTGCGGGCGAGGCCCACATCAGTATCAGTCTGGGGCGAGGCCCACATCAGTATCGGTTTGGGGGCGAGGCCCGCATCAGTATCAGTCTGAGGGCGAGGCCCACATCGGTATTACTCTGGGGGCGAGGCCCACATCAATATCAGTCTGGGGCGAGGCCCACATCAGTATCAGTTTGGGGGCGAGGCCAGCATCAGTATCAGTATTGGGCGAGGCCCACATCGGTATCAGTCTGAGGGTGAGGTCCACATTAGTAACAGTCTGGGGGCGAGGCCCACATCAATATCAGTTTGGTGGTGAGGCCCGCATCAGTATTAGTCTGGGGCGAGGCCCATATCAGTATCAGTTTGGGGGCGAGGCCCACATCAGTATCAGTTTTGGGTGAGTCCCAAGGTTGAGGCCCACATCATCATCGGTATCAGGTTTGGGGATGAGTCCCAGGGTCGAGGCCCAGATCATCAGCAATTTTGGAACGTCACATCACATGATCTACTTTGGCCAAGTGCAAGCAATGAATAGCAAAAAGCTAAATCGAGTATGGGGGGGACTAGTCAACCACCCCGCGAATAAGGGATTTATCGAGAACTTGAGCAAAGAGACTAAAGGAAACTGAGCAATCACCAAGAGAGAATCGACAGAAAGGAACTATGAGCAGGCCCAGGGGGCGACCAAAGACTTTTGCAGGCAAATGTCACCAAGGAGCACAAGGAAAGCCTAACCCATCAGAATAGGAAACATATCCATGCATACATGCATACATATCACATACATGCAATTTTTGTTTTGTATTCGCAGGTTTGTAGCGACAAAGACCATCTCATCAAGCAACTATTCAAAAATGAGTCACATTCTCACACAACACGATTCAGAAATGGACCACAACAGATGCCGAAAATGGCGCTCCAAAATGGAGCACACATGACAGATGCCGAAAATGGCGCTCCAAAATGGAACACACACCACAAATGCCGAAAATGGTGCTCCAAAATGGCAGCACACACAACAGATGCCGAAAATGGCGCTCCAAAATGGGGCACACACGACAGATGCCGAAAATGGTGCTCCAAAATGGAGCACACACAACATATGCCGAAAATGGCGCTCCAAAATGGAGCACACACAACAGATGCCGAAAATGGCGCTCCAAAATGGAGCACACACAACTGATGCCGAAAATGGTGCTCCAAAAATGGCGCACAATTCAAAAATGGACCACCAGATCAACTCAGTTCGAAGCAGCAGACAAGTCAGGTGGCAGCTGGCGAGCCAGGTAAGTAAAAATGCATTGCATAACTTTGATTGGATTATCATTATCACACACTGCACAAGTCCCATAAAAGTAGGGGGCGACTGTAGGCACTATATTTTTGCATATAAGTCCTGGTGATTAGTCTCACACGGAGATACTACCTCTTAAATTATGGAAGTCGCGGGAAACAGACGTCGGAAGGGAAAAGTCAGAAATTGACACCTTGTTGGATTTAATTCGTTTTTTTAGCTTCGGGTTTGCTTGTTGGAGCTCATTTTTAAAACACATCCCTAACCCAAAACTAAATCCACACACCCACATAGCCCAAAACCAAAGCCATACGCCCATCTAGCCCAAGCCCATGAAATCACATCCAATAATAATTAAAACATTTAAAACACATGTCAAAATTAATTAAATCAAATGAAATTAAATCAAATCCAATAAATCAAAACAAATCTCATTCCTAAATTAAATAAATCAAATCAAATCGCATAAATCACATTCCTAATTAAATTAATCACATGCCTAAACTAAATGAAATCAAATCAAATCCCAATAATCATATTCCTAACTAAAATCAAATCACATCCCTAATTAAAAGATTTTTCCTTATCACACACTAATTAAAAATATCCCTCATAATTACATAAATCCTTTCCCTATTCGCACAAGGTAAATCCCAACCTTTGCCTATAAAAAGAAACCTACACCAACACATTCAACCCTGGCTCATCCTCACGAAAACACAAAGAAAAAAACCTAGCTCATTCACGCATTAGCCCCCCTGAAATTACCCTAGTCTATTTGCACAACTCCATCACCAAAAACCACTCACTGCATTCAACACAGCCCCATAGCTATTCACGCCAAAACCTTCACGCATCAGCCCCTCACAGCAAGCAATTCACGCTCCTCTCACACTCATATAAACCCTAAACTAATAACCCCTCACGAGTCCCAACTTCACGCACCATCAACCCTTCCGACAACCGCGTAGCACACTTCCGAGAGACGACTAAAGAGGTTAGACTTGAGGGAACCCTTTTTATTTATTCTCCTTTATTTTTATTTATTTTCTTACTTTATTTCGCATGAGTATTGTGGATTGGTGTATGATATGACTTTCAGATGAATTGAATATGTGTTCTCTCTTGCGGTATATCAGATGGAAACCTAAACGTAAATTCTGTAGCCGAATCCGAATGGACGTAGTGCGGTCTGTACTTGGGAGACAACTCCATGTACCACTCGAGAGACACACATATTTCGTTTCATCCAACCTTGTGTTTGAGCATGATTTAGTCGTTAGTATGTTATTTATTTTTAAGCATGATTTAGTCGTTAGTATGTTATTTCTTTATGCATGATTTAGTTATTTGCTTTCGCATTAGGAATATAATTTACGTTTATGTCTAGGTTGTTATTTATTCGTGTTTGATAATTCAATATGCTCATGAGATTATTGTGTGTTATCGTGTGTTTGTCTTTATGATGACTTACTTTTAAAGCATGCAAACTTAGATATAGGTTTTATTTTCATGCACGTGAACGTAGAAATAGAATACTCTTGGGAATATATGTTGCGTAGACTTGGTTAAATTATTACACAAATCCGTTCATTACAAGTGGCATAAGTAAGGGACCATTCCGAACCCAACGGTTTGAGGTCTTCCCTTGCGAGGGGTGAGTGCGGCCTTAAATCTTTATCCCAGTTCACACTGGGTGGCGACTCCATTATTCTCCGGTTTAGTTCCTCCGTGGGCTATTCCGTACTCTCGACTAGGCCGCGAGCCTAGAACAGCGTCGCCGATTTCTGTGTCCTACAATTGTCTTGTATAAACTATTTTTCTTCTAAATCTTTTACTTAGCACCATCTTCTCCTTTTACTCCGTTCTTGTACTATATCCGAAGATTTTATGTTTTGGTCATACTTTTACTGCATATCCATTTGTTTCTAGGAATATATTTGAAGTAAATACCGAGGTCTATCTTTGCTACTGTTGTCTATCGAGGGTTTTGTGAGGTTGGGGTTTAGTCCTGATGTCTTTCTGGTGGTGGTAATCTCACTAGCTACCCATACAATGGTTGTACTTGATGCTTATCTATAAGCCTTAAACTCATGTGTTTACCCATCTATCGTCGACTCTTGTACTAAAATCCTTCTGCTAGATACTACCTGAGTTTCCTACTTCACTTCACTATTGATCCTTCTTCCGACTATTGGTAATACTACTCTTATTGTGAACCTTTTCTAGAGTCATATTTTCTAAATATTCTATTATGTTGCTTCTGTACTTCTTCCTAATAATTTCTACTACTTATCTGTCTTAAGTCGTTACTCTCTCTCAGAGTTCTACTATACCCCATTTGTTATTCCTCCTTATGAAGTTTACTCTGCTACATAAATTTCTTTCTCATTTCAAATCTTTGAACTCCTTACATTTTTACTCTCATGGAAACTTCATAAACTTCAATTGATTAAGACATCTCTATTAAATCTTTTTGGTTCAAGTACTGTTCTCCATTTAGTTCTTATTTCTCAGTACAATGAGACTCTTTATGAGTTATCTACTATATCCTGAGAGTTTCTCTCTCTGGTCCCTTCGTACTTTTGAACCTTAACTCCCTTAAGGGTTTCCAATACAACAATGACTCCTAGATTTGGTTCGAATCTCTATGACTTAGAACTATTCTATCTCATGCTTCTTATCTATATTCCTTTGAAATTATTTGGTTTGCTACCTAGCCGTTACTCGTTTTTAATGTCAAATACACTCATTTACTGGTTCATCTCCTTACTAGGCTCTGAGTATAAGAGTGAGTATATACATTTCATGGAAATCTATGAATATGTATTCTTGTTATTTACTTAAATTTGGTAATAGTCCAGTTGGGTTTTCTTAACCCTACTAGAGTCGGGACTACAGGAAGAAAGAGTTGTCATTCACTCTACCGGGACCTAGGTTGACTTACTCAATGTCTTGGGGTTCCATAACTCTCTTCACATATTCTGAGGTCTCGTAATCATTTTCGTCTTCAACTATATTATCTCCGTTACTATATTTTCTAAACTTCTTTGCTACTTCTATATCTCCCTTTAATATCCTCAGACCCTATTCCTTGGCTCCAATCTATGCTATTAAGGCCAGTGCTGGCACATTCCAGTGGAATCATTCATAGACCTCTACTCTGTGCTCTTGCTATAGGCTACAATTATGCCATTTAACCTTGCTGTTGGTAATAGTATCTTTGTTAGCTCATGCGTATCTCCAATCCTCTAGATCTGTCCTTTTTATTATCATATGTGTTCCTACGGTATAATTCTGATCTATAGGTTCGTACTAGTACTGTGAATCTACTCATCATTGCTTAGATCAGATTCTTATTTGTCCAGCCTTAGAAGTCTCTTTAGTCTTTTCTAGATAAACCATCCTAACAAATTAACCACTTATGTCTTAGAATATCATCATTATATAAATTAAGTTTCTGTACGGTTATTCTCTTTCCATGATGGCACGTACTGGACAATCATTCTACATCTCTACGGATATCGACATTTCTTGTTCTGATATTCTATATCTTGGAAGAGTCTATTACTCATGTGAGACATGTAAGAGATAAACTTCATCAGGACCGTCTATTTGACTGGTATTATTGAAAAACGAGACTCTAGGTAGATCGGGACCTTATCTATTGAATTCTTAGGTTAAGGCAATTAGTCATTGCTGTCTATAATCTTTACTTATTCACCTGTGAGCCTGGGTTTGGAGATCTAAAGTCTTTACACACTTTTTGACCTCTCTTGTCTATTGGAACTCCCACATCTAATTCTGATTCCTTGCTTCTGTTAGCTTTCTAACTCTCTTTCGTTACTCGGGCTACTTGCTATCTATATGGAGTACTTAAGGTTATTGGATCAATTTGAAGGAATTGTTTGATGAGGAAAATAGTCATCGTAGAAAGGAAAATGGTCATACTCTGGTTTACTCGGCATCTTTTATTCTTGCTCACGCTCACTTTATTCTCTTTACTACTATAAGTTCTGGTGTTTCCTTATTTATTTGTTTCTGTACTTTTATCTCTTATTGGCTCTAGTTGCTTGAACATATATATACAACTCTTTACTTTTCTTATAACTTTCTCTTCCCACTCATTTGTGTAACTATTCTTAGAACTTTACTATTTGTTCTCATAACTTGTATTAAACTCTCGCGATAAACCAGGGTAACTAGAGAAGAATCTCCTACTAAAATAAGGGTTGTGATTACTTTTACTAGTAAGAGAATTCAGATAACTTTGGGAATCCTTACTAACATGTCTATAGAACTTGAGGACGTACTCAAGGATCGGATACTGGAGAGGTAGTGCCTCGCATACGGGTATCCCGAACATACTGCATATACAAGACCCTAACACTCTACCCACTACAGTCACTGACTCCATAGACCATGCTTTGATAGCATCTTTGTAACATCCCCGATCTGGAGATGCTAACTGAAGGGAATAGGCCGTACCATCCCCCTAAGCCTCTGATTATAACCAGTACTACTAATCTCATTTCAAATATAATTTATAAATGGGACCACAACCCAACTTTACGACAAGAAAATACATGTCTAACTCTTAACTAGATACTCATCATTTCTTTCTATTACAACTTTATTTTCGGACACTTAACTTATTACAATGACTTACACAACAATAATATGTATGCATGCAACTTCACTTAACCCTGACTAGATTGTAAATCTGCCTGACTCTCTTTCTGACAAGACTTTATGGACCAAACATCCTAGTGACTGCCATTAGTATCCATCCTCTCGAGCTCGTCCTCCGAGTACACCTGCAAAATAAAAACACTGAGAGTGAGGGGAGTTAGATCATTTGAACGATCTAAGTGGGTGGACGGTTGAAAACAGAAATTTGAATACTTATAAAACATCCAATTTTTGAAATCGAAAACAATATTTGGGAAACTGATCTTTTCTAAAAGCTTTCCCTATGGAAATCTTTTCTGTCTGAAAGTATATTTTTCTTCTTGAAAAACCTTTCTGAAATCTGTTCTCTGTCTATAAAATTCTGGAAATCTTATAAAACTTTCCTCAAAACTGTATTTCCTGAAAATCTATCTTTGAAAACTATTTCTAAAATATCTGTTTCTGAAAAATGTCTCTAGAAACTTTCTCTGAAAAACCTAAAGCATGGGAGCGTTATGTATCACCGTCCCCCCATACTCATAACTAGAGCCAGAAGTACAAATCCATGACAATGGGGTGTTACATATCGCCGTCTCCCAAAGTATACCATTACTTGTCCCTGAAACTAATGGTCTTAGGGCGTTACGTATCGTCGTCTCCAAAGCCACTGAACTAGAATATGAGGTGCGGATCTATGCTACCATTCAGGCTCTGAATCTAGGATCTAGGGGTATCTGTCATCCATAGTCCCAAACTGCGTGTGCAAATGATCTCTAAGTCTTTCAATTTTATATCTGTGTCAGGTTACATACTGAGGTGGTTTTTTCCCCATGCCTCGAAAACATGAAGTCATACTTTGAAAATATCTCTTTCTAAAACATCTCTTAAACCATGATCTTTTATGAAATATCTGTAATAAAAATTGACAAACGCCCTAGGTGCATAAAAATAAGTCTTTATTTAAAACAATGTAAATAAAAAGTTAACTTAGAAAGTCCACTCACTGATTTTAAGATCTGGTTGTTGTTATTTCGCTTTGTCGGAAAATGATGCGGTTCTTGTGATTATCTATAATCGAGAAACTCAATTAGAATATAAAATATTAGATAGGTTTCTAGGTTAGACTAAATTTATTAATTCTAATAATCCATCAACACCACATGATGTGTTATGCTAGTGACTTATCATATAGCGCATATATTCTTTAATATGAAACCTTTATGGTGGTCCTTAACATTCTAGATTGGAAACTGAAATGTAATTAAATTTATCCTGCAACACGTCGCGACACTGGGTCTGGCGCTTCGCGATGCTCACTTGATCATACCTGAGGCAGAGCCTCTGCTTGTTACGTGTCGCGAAGCAAGACCTTGGGCGTCGCGATGCTCATAATTCCAGAAACTTACCTGTAGACATTGCATTTTTGCATGTGAAAACCCGATGAGGAGTCTCGTATGGATGCACCACCTTTAGGTCGTAGGAGTCGGAGGCGGAAAACGGTTGTCGGAAAGGCAAAGTCAAGAATTGACATGTGTTGTTTAAGTTCGCTCGGAGTTCGCTTGTTGAAAGTTCATTTTTTAAACGTATCTCTTAACCCGAAATCACCCCAAACCATTCTAAAGCCACCTAAGTACCCAAACCCACATCCAAAGCCCATAAAACCAAAATAAATCAAACACCAAGCCCACCCTCCATTAGGCCCACGACCATAACACTAAAATTACCCCTCCTTACACTATTCCAACATGATTTACCCATATACCAACTTACTTTAACCATTCCACCTCACTTTAACAAAATATTAAATAAATAACACTTCACTCATTCAATACCCATACCTCACCCATACTTCACTCATTCAAACCCATATCTCACCCATACTTCACTCATTCAAACCCATACCTCACCCATACTTCACTCATTCAAACCCATACCTCACCCATACTTCACTCATTCAAACCCATACCTCACCCATACTCACTCATTCAAACCCATACCTCACTCATTCACACCCACACCTCACTCATTCAAGCCCATACCTCACTCATTCACACCATACCTCACTCATCACACTTACACCTCCACTACACCATTTGCCTATATAAACCATCATTTTCCACCTGAAACCCCTAACACATACCTAAGGAGATCAAGCACACATCAAGAAAAGACTTAGCATTTAAAGATCATAAACAGCCCTCTATATTCCCTACAAGTCACGCCCAAGCCCTTCCATTCACTACCTCTGATCATTTCAAGCATTCATCCAGCCCCCTAACCCTCACATCTTCACGCATAAAGCACCCACTCGACTTCCCCTCACTGCCCTTGCACCCAACACGCAAAACAGCCCCTTATTCCACCCAAAACAGTCCACCAAACAGCCCATTGTCACGCCCAATTTAGCCCCTGGAATTTACACCCAAATCAACCTAATTTTAGCCCCAAACCAGTACACAAACTGACCTAAATACCCTCCAAAATTCGCCCAAAAACAGCAGCTCAAAAGCCTTCAAAACAGTCCCCAAAGTCACCAAAACAGTGAGCAAAAACTGCAGTTGTAAGCCCTTGAGTAAACCAAGCAAACGGCAGTCCAACGCCTCTCAAAAATCACCAAAATCGACCTTAATCCGCAGCCAATCAGTGAGCCGAGTGTGGAGACTTGAATCGCAGCGAAACGAAGCGGAAAAAAGCGGACGAAACAGCGAAACAGTGAGCAGAACATTGAACCAGCGAACCAGTGAAATTGTAGTGCCTTTGCCCTTCCGACGGCCATATAACGCATCTCCAAGGAACGGCATAAAAAGGTTAGACCTGAGGGTTTATATCACAGAATTTTCTCACATTAAATAATGATTTAAAAATGTATTTTATGGCATTTTAACATGAGTAGTTAACTTGGCATGTTGTTGGAATTGGCTCACATGAAATAATGGTTTAAAATGTGTTTAATGTGTTTAATTAGTTTAGTATGTTGTATTAAATTTATTTGCATGAGATAATGATTTAGGAAATGTATTTTTATTTGTTTAGCATGAATGATTAGCTTGGCGTGTCATTTAGGATTAATACACATGAAATAATGATTTAGAATGGTTGTTTGAGCATGTTATTAGTTTACATGGAGTAATGACGTAGGAAGTATGTTTAATTTAAATGGCTATTTAAGCATATTATTTAGGATTAGTTTACATGAAATATTGACTTAGAATATGTGTTTAATAATGCTAGCATGAATAGTTAATTTAACATGTTAATTAATTTAGGTTACATAAATTAATAAGGTAGGATTGCATGTAATTTGTTTTTCTGTCGCATGAATGTCATTAATTAGTACGTGATGTGGTTTTGAGTGAATGGAATATGTATTCTTTTTGTGGTATATTGGATGGAAACCCTGACATAAATTCCATAGCCGAATCCGAATGGACGGTAGTATGGTTTGCACTCGGGATACAACGCCCCGTACCACTTAAAAGACTCACATGTTTCATTTCACTCAAATTTGTATTTGAAGCATGATTAGATTGTTGTAATGTTGTTTTTACTTTCAAAGCATGTGAACTTAGATTTAGGCATGTATGTTGAGTAGACTTGGTTAAAATTATACAAATCCATTCATTACAAGTGACATAAGTAAGGGACCATTCCGAACCCAACGGTTTGAGGTCTTCCCTTGCGAGGGGTGAGTGCGGCCTTAAATCTTTGTCCCGGTTCACACCGGGTGGCGACTCCATGTTATTTCACACTTCTCAGCTAGGCCGCGAGCCTAGGACGGCGTCGCCCAGTTTCTGTTGTCTACAGTCTGGCGACTCCACTGGGGATAAGAGAATTGGCCTCGAAATAGTCTTGTAATGTTTGGATTTGTGTTTTAATTAACCATGTTTACTGTAAGTTTAGGGAATTTAATCAAAGGCATTGTTAGGGCTAGGTGATGGTTGGTGTCTTCCTTCACTCACTACCTTTTTACAAGGAAAAGCTGTGAAGGCACCTAGATAATCATCTTCCTAGGGGATGGTTGGTGTCTTCCTTCACTCACTACCTTTTTATAAGGAAAAGCTGCGAAGGCATCTAAATAATCATCTCATGTGATAGACTAATTTGGAGGACTCGTTGTTTATTCCTGTCACCAAGCGATAAGAGCCTAAGGGGCTTGGGTATCCACGGTGAGCTTTGCTCCGCCCTCCCTCTGGGGAATCTACAACGGGAAGTCCATTTGACAGTTAGTCACATACCTTAACTTGTTGACATATAAGGTGCACTCACTTGGTCGTTTGAACCCTTGAGTGGGGAGTCCTAGTTGTGGGTAATCCTTTGTCAATAAGGGCCTTTGTTTACATTCCTAGAACTTACACATGAACCTTAGTTTTGTGACCAGTAAAAATTACTTATTTATGCTTGTGTTTTGGACCATTATCATTTGGATTCAGTTGGACTTTTTGTCAATAAATGTGAACTTGTTGGGCCATTTAAACAGGGACAAGTTCATGTCCTATTGACAATTAGGCCAAAAGCTTCTAAAATGCTAATGAGCCATTTTATGTTTAGGGCCTTTTATTATTTGAAGTTATTTAACCATGTTATCGCAAAGTATAAACTTGTTGGGCCTTTTCAACTGGGACAAGTTTGCACTACGCAATAGTGTGACTAAATACTTTGAAATGATAACGGGCCGATTATTGTAAATTCTTTTACGAGCTTATTTATTTCGTGCATTGATACTCATCTCACGCACATCATGCATACATGCATCATGCTAACCCTTGTGTTTAAAAAGCCATCATAGACTCCCGTTGGGTTGGGAAAGAAGAATGATTTGCAAGGGATCATCAACCAGTATGAGTGAGTCAGTCAACGGGGAATCCCGCCTAGATCGATTGGAAGCCAAGGTAGCTGAAGTTGCTAAACAGTTGCAAGTTTTGACCAATGTGGTGACCAGTTTGACCGTGCCCTGTACAGCCAGTAACAGAAGCTTCTGCAACTAGAATGAAAGGACCATTGGGGAACCTTCAAGGATCAAACATACTTCCTCAGAGATCACCCCTATCAGAAACAGACAATTCTCCAGCCTGGGTAAACTTTTGTCAAAAGTGTTTGAAAAATTGAAGATGCAAGGAGAATGAGAGTTAAAGGAAGAATGGTTGACGCCATACCTGTTCTACCTCTGGCACAGACTATCCCTGATTGCAAATTTCAGCACATGCCAAAGAAAATCAGATGATGTTCATGCATTGGCGACACCAGCCGCGACTGGGAAAATCCATAGAAATCGATGATGAGACCACTTGTGCTGACAACTGCAAGCAATCAATTGTATGAGACAGAAAGGATATTGGATGTGGAAGTCGATGACAGGAAGCCTTGGTATCACGATATTCAGAGGTAATTCTCAGAAGAAGTAAGAAAAGAGAAAGATGAGATAACCATTCAGAGACTGAGAAATGGAGCAATGAGACTGTCGGATTGGATTTGGAAGAGAATGAGTTCACTGAGCCAATCAATGTTGACAGATTGAAGCTGTGTTTTGCCTGAAGGAGAGAAGACTGAATAGTCACCTGTAGAAGACTTAACCCAACGGGATAGGAAATTCATCCATGCATACATGTAACTTGCATCCTTTGTTTTGTGTTTTATTGTTACAGATTTCAAAAGAGAACCCGCAGGGGGCGACCAAGGATATATGGCGTCAAGGAGCACAATGAGGATTCAACCCATCACAAAAAGGGAGTATCTCTTCACTTGCATACTTATATGCACACATTTTTATTCCGTTGTTTTGTATTTGCAGGTTTTAAAAAAAAAAAAAAAAAAAATCAAGAAGCGGCAAGCACTAAGGACGACGGTGAAGCCGCATTGACAGAAGGATTTCGGTCATGTCTGGCTAAAGACGATGAATTTAGCGCTAACAGGGAGGCAACCCACGCACTGTGTTGCGATTGTTTTCATGTTTTGTGTATACATGTTGTAGAATTTTTAATTTCGTGTGTTATTTTTGTAGGTACAACAGATGCTTTCATTGAATTACCAGAAGCCAAGAGAGACGAGTTTGTCACCAAATATGTGGAAGACATTTTCCTAACGGCAACAAAGGCTGAAGAGTTGATTGACCAGATCCTGGCTTTTGAGCCGAAGCTTGATCCCATCCTCTCGACACTGGACTGGACTGAACTGATAATGATCCTAGCAAGAAACACAAATTGGACATTGATCTGAATCGGTGATGTGCCCTGCTGACCAGGTATTCCAAGGCCTATTTGAAAAGTTTGTATTTTATTTTAATTGTTAAAAAAAAAAAAAATGTGTGTGAAAAAAAAAAAAAATTGAGTGAAAAAAAAAAAAGAAAAAAAAAAGAGAAAAAAATGAGTGAGAAAAAAATGAGTGAGAGAAGTCTTTGATAGACAGACGTATGTCCGGTGATGACATTGCATGCTGTAGGGAGAGACCCTAGAAACAAAAAGTGCGAGACGCGCTCTCATCCGGTACCCTGAATGGATTGATCTTAGATTAGACTCATAAGCACTTGGTTACGGGATCCTAATAGTGGAAACCTGAGTGGTTAGCTAGGCGACTAGTTAATGAGATGATGTATCGGTGAATGACCGTTTGCCTGAATGTCCACACTTGTTTGCCGATGCTATGATATATGATATGGTTGAAATAAAAAAAAATGTCTCTGAAAAAAAAAAATAGCCACCTATAACCGATAAGCGTGAAGCTACCCATGGGCGAGTATTAGGACCACCATGAGGAGAAATGCTACCTTAAAGGGTAGGTGTGTCAGAGAAAAAAAAAAAAAAAAAAAAAAAAAAAAAAAAAAAAGAGAAAAGAAAAGAAAAGAAAGAAGAAAGAAAAAAAAAAAGAAAAGAAAGAAAAAAAAAAGAAAGAGACAAAAGAAAAAAAGATGAAAACCATATCATGTTGAGTATGCTAAGTAATCACAGAATGTGATTAAGACATCCAGGTTGGTTAGACCCACTGGTTTGATTCTCTGAAACGAAATCATCGAGTTGGCTTACTTAAGGACTAAGCTGCGAAAGAGCCTTGGCACACACACACATGGAGTCTAGCTCAGATCACCCATTCAGATGATTGGACTTGAGTATGTCGAGTACTTCGAAGGTTCTTCGGTTTCAACGCGAAAGCATTCGTTGAGGACAAAAATATGTCTATCTATCAAAGATTATCTCGTGAGGGTTGGTGTAATGTGTGAGAAAGAATATCATATCAGCTTGGGGCGAGGCCCACATCACATTAGTATCAGTATCGTCGGGTACAGCACTCCGGGTACGGAGATATCAGATCAGTTCAGCCAGGTACGGCACTCCGGGTATGGAGACATTTCAGCGACACCCTAGGTACGGGGTTAGCACTCAGACATTTGTGGCTCTCTAGGTACGGAGACGTCACCGCAACGCCCTAGGGCGCTGGACTATCATGAAGTGTTGTGGATTACCGTGGATTATAATGAAGTTTGTGGACTACCGTTGATCATCATGAAGTGTTGTGGACTATCGTGATTACCATGAAGCTGTGGATTATGTGGATTAGCGTAAATATCATAAAAGCGTTGTGGACTACTGTGGATTATGAAGGTTATGAAGATTATGTGGATTATATGGACTATTGTGGACTACTGTGGACTACCGTGGATTATGTGGATTGCGTGGACTACCGTGGATTATGTGGATTGTGTGGAATACTGTGGATTACGTGGATTATGTGGATCACCGTGGATTATCGTGGATTATGTGGACTACTGTGGACTACCGTGGATCATGTGGACTACCGTGGATTATGTGGATTGCGTGGACTACCGTGGATTATGTGGATTGTGTGGAATACTGTGGATTACGTGGATTATGTGGATCACCGTGGATTATCGTGGATTATGTGGACTACTGTGGACTACCGTGGATCATGTGGACTACCGTGGATTATGTGGATTACGTGGATTATGTGGATTGCGTGGACTATCGTGGATTATGTGGACTATCGTGGACTATTCTGAAGAATTGTGGACTACTGCAACGCCCTAGGTACGGGGCTTAGCACCATCAAATCAACAACAGGCGAGTCAGGTGGCAGCTGGCGAGCCAGGTAAGTATAAATGCACTGCATAGACTTTGATAGGATTGTCACTGTCACACACTACACAAGTCCCATCAAAGTGGGGGCGACTGTAGACATTGCATTTTTGCATGTGAAACCCGATGAGGAGTCTCGTATGGATGCACCACCTTTAGGTCGTAGGAGTCGCGGAAAACGGTTGTCGGAAAGGCAAAGTCAAGAATTGACATGTGTTGTTTAAGTTCGCTCGGAGTTCGCTTGTTGAAAGTTCATTTTTTAAACGTATCTCTTAACCCGAAATCACCCCAAACCATTCTAAAGCCACCTAAGTACCCAAACCCACATCCAAAGCCCATAAAACCAAAATAAATCAAACACCAAGCCCACCCTCCATTAGGCCCACGACCATAACACTAAAATTACCCCTCCTTACACTATTCCAACATGATTACCCATATACCAAACTTACTTTAACCATTCCACCTCACTTTAACAAAATATTAAATAAATAACACTTCACTCATTCAATACCCATACCTCACCCATACTTCACTCATTCAACCCATACCTCACCCATACTTCACTCATTCAAACCCATACCTCACCCATACTCACTCATTCAAACACATACCTCACCCATCACTCATTCAAACCCATACCTCACTCATTCACACCCACACCTCACTCATTCAAGCCCATACCTCACTCATTCACACCCTACTCACTCATTCACACTTACACCTCCACTACACCATTTGCCTATATAAACCATCATTTTCCACCTTGAAACCCCTAACACATACCTAAGGAGATCAAGCACACATCAAGAAAAGACTTAGCATTTTAAGATCATAAACAGCCCTCTATATTCCCTACAAGTCACGCCCAAGCCCTTCCATTCACTACCTCTGATCATTTCAAGCATTCATCCAGCCCCCTAACCCTCACATCTTCACGCATAAAGCACCCACTCGACTTCCCCTCACTGCCCTTGCACCCAACACGCAAAACAGCCCCTTATTCCACCCAAAACAGTCCACCAAACAGCCCATTGTCACGCCCAATTTAGCCCCTGGAATTTACACCCAAATCAACCTAATTTTAGCCCCAAACCAGTACACAAACTGACCTAAATACCCTCCAAAATTCGCCCAAAAACAGCAGCTCAAAAGCCTTCAAAACAGTCCCCAAAGTCACCAAAACAGTGAGCAAAAACTGCAGTTGTAAGCCCTTGAGTAAACCAAGCAAACGGCAGTCCAACGCCTCTCAAAAATCACCAAAATCGACCTTAATCCGCAGCCAATCAGTGAGCCGAGTGTGGAGACTTGAATCGCAGCGAAACGAAGCGGAAACAGCGGACGAAACAGCGAAACAGTGAGCAGAACATTGAACCAGCGAACCAGTGAAATTGTAGTGCCTTTGCCCTTCCGACGGCCATATAACGCATCTCCAAGGAACGGCATAAAAAGGTTAGACCTGAGGGTTTATATCACAGAATTTTCTCACATTAAATAATGATTTAAAAATGTATTTTATGGCATTTTAACATGAGTAGTTAACTTGGCATGTTGTTGGAATTGGCTCACATGAAATAATGGTTTAAAATGTGTTTAATGTGTTTAATTAGTTTAGTATGTTGTATTAAATTTATTTGCATGAGATAATGATTTAGGAAATGTATTTTTATTTGTTTAGCATGAATGATTAGCTTGGCGTGTCATTTAGGATTAATACACATGAAATAATGATTTAGAATGGTTGTTTGAGCATGTTATTAGTTTACATGGAGTAATGACGTAGGAAGTATGTTTAATTTAAATGGCTATTTAAGCATATTATTTAGGATTAGTTTACATGAAATATTGACTTAGAATATGTGTTTAATAATGCTAGCATGAATAGTTAATTTAACATGTTAATTAATTTAGGTTACATAAATTAATAAGGTAGGATTGCATGTAATTTGTTTTTCTGTCGCATGAATGTCATTAATTAGTACGTGATGTGGTTTTGAGTGAATGGAATATGTATTCTTTTTGTGGTATATTGGATGGAAACCCTGACATAAATTCCATAGCCGAATCCGAATGGACGGTAGTATGGTTTGCACTCGGGATACAACGCCCCGTACCACTTAAAAGACTCACATGTTTCATTTCACTCAAATTTGTATTTGAAGCATGATTAGATTGTTGTAATGTTGTTTTTACTTTCAAAGCATGTGAACTTAGATTTAGGCATGTATGTTGAGTAGACTTGGTTAAAATTATACAAATCCATTCATTACAAGTGACATAAGTAAGGGACCATTCCGAACCCAACGGTTTGAGGTCTTCCCTTGCGAGGGGTGAGTGCGGCCTTAAATCTTTGTCCCGGTTCACACCGGGTGGCGACTCCATGTTATTTCACACTTCTCAGCTAGGCCGCGAGCCTAGGACGGCGTCGCCCAGTTTCTGTTGTCTACATTACCTGTGAAAATTTCTAATACGCGTCATGACACCGGGCTTGTAGCGTCGCGTTGCTAGGCCAAATTAGGGCCTAACACTAACTCCTCATGCCTAGTTTGCTAAAAAAACTACCCATACTTTCATACTACAATTCTTACTCAACAATTCTTTAAACCTCAATGTAAATACTTGTTAAACCAACACTCCTTAACCCATCTTAACTCTTTAATCTCATAGTCATAATTACCTCAATACTTATGGTTTCAAGTATTTGGTATTTACTCACAATCAATTTTCATGCTCATTATGCCACAAAATACAATTCCTAGTATGTCAGTATCCTTAATATAACATCATACCATCAAAGTCTCTCAATTCAAGATTTGGGTCAAGTTGATCTTACCTCATTTCTTTTGATTTCTTTCTTTATCCATCAAGTCTCTAATGGTGGCTTTTCTTCTTCCTAACTTGTATTGGGAAGATTTGAGTTTATTTCTTCTTCTTCTTCTTCTTCTCTTTTTCTTCTTCTCTTCCTCATGTATCTCTCTCTTAAAATTCTTAGGGATGAAGGACTAGTATCTATCTTTTATATTATGGGCCATTTAAAATTTGTTATTTTTTTGAAGAAATACGTAAAAACTTTGAGAAATTTAGAGATTTCTCTAGATAGGTCCATGAGTACTATTCATCTAAAATTTTGAATTACATTTTCGGCCTATTTTCGATCCAAAACTGGAAAACTATTCAACGAGAAAGTTGTAGGTCTCGATCATAACTTTCCGACGATATACAATTCATAAAAATTGGAGTTCATATGAGAAAGTTATGGCCCAAATACCATAGGTTGTCCAGAGCGCAACGTCGTACCTTCTCGTATCAGAATTTCAAAGAATTTTCTGATTGTTCCCGAAGTCATTTCATGAGTCTATATGTGTCCAAATATAACTTATATTATGTAACATTCATCCCATAATGAAACGATAGTCGAGATTACCGATCGTTACAACAATCTAAGCTTCATGCTGGTAGAAGTTGGTTAATGCAGCGAAGTTAAAAATCAAAGTCCACCAATATCACCATTACGAATTCAGAAATTAATGCATATCTAACGATAAATTCCGAGTTTCCCCAAAGTACTTTGGTAGGTGAGCAATTTCTTATCATTGATTGGTGGCAAAAACATCAAGGATTATTTCCACTTCTGGCCTTGATTGAAAGAGAGGTATTAATGACATCGGTCTCCACTGTATTTGTAGAGCAGATATTTTTATTATGGGCGATAATATTATTGATGACAGAAGATCAATGTTGAAATCGGAGACGTTAGAAACTCAAACATGTCTTGACGATTGGTGTAGGACAGAATATCATGAACAAGAAAATCAGCCGAAAACTTTTGAAGATTTGTGTGATAACACAGACATAAATTGAACCGAAGGCTCAATAATCGGACCGCCTTTCTTGGATGACGATGAATAAAATATTAATGGGGTAAATTATTAAAAGTAAAATGTAACAGAACTACGTGAACTTTGATTCTTCTACACCCCAAGAGGATACGTAGGAAGTTTATGTAAGTGCAAGCTCTTTTTTTCAAAACAATAAATAAATTATTAATGTCTACTTTTAGTCTTGCTCTTTAGTAAATCTTAATTTTTTTTTATTTTTATAACAATTTAAATTAATTTATTTACTCTTTAATAAATTTTTATTTTTATAATAATTTAATTTATTTAAAAAAAAGGTTTCGAACCTTAAACCAAACCTAACAGTACGGTTCGCCCGGTTTAGGGTTCGATTGCGATTCGATTTTGTCCAAACCGTAATAAATCAAACCTTAAATCGAACCGAACCGTTCGATTAGGCTGATTAAGGTTCGGTTGCGGTTTTGGCTTTGGCCTAACCATGTGCATGCCTAAATTGTAAAGGCATATCTATTTTATTTCCCAATTTTGCTGAGACCGGATTTTATTTGAAATTGTAACAGATTTGAATAATTGGGCCAAGACTTATTGTTGGGTCTTTCGAGACCTTTAGGAAAAATCCACCACTAAGATTAATCATTGAATAGATGCAGAGTATGATTGGATTTACAGCCGAAACTAAGCATTTTCTACTGGAAATATGGCAACAAAATTGATCATGTAGGTTCTATATTACTCAACTTTATTTTATGTTCAATAAAGTGAAAGCATAGTAGCTCTATAGAAACTTTAGGTTTTGTTTGACCATTTGTCTTTAGCAAAAAAAGGCTTGATGATTTCTACACTTGTTAAAAAAAAAGTTAACATAAGAAATGAGAAAGGGGAAACATCATATATTTTTTAATTAAGCAGAATTACAATTTTAATTACAATTTTTTTTAAAAAAAGCCAGATTAATAAAGTGTTATTAATGTGTCAATCAGAACATAGCATTATTCAAAATTTTAGCCTTACTAATTCTTATTGGAATTGAAATCTATCTTAAAAATTTTAATTCCTAAATTTTAAAATCAGAATACCTTACAATGTGAGTATCAGTTTCAGTTTCAGTTTGATTTTATACAGCAGATCATATAATACACACTGTTCATATCCTTGTGGTAAATTTAGTTAGTTGGCAATTTTTGAACTAAATATGCTAACTTTAAATTGCTTTGCAAAGCAAAATAGATAGGTTATCTTCAAAGGATAATCTAATTGATTTAACTATTATCGTCTAAGTAAGAGATTACAATTTCTAGTCTTATTGATATATTTAATTTAGGATTTGGGTTGGGTGAGGTATAATATAGAAAGAAGATACTTATATATTCCATAATAATAAAAATTAAAAATTAAAACCCCTGGTGGCCAATAATTTTAATTATGAATTTTTTTTTCTTATTGATCTTCAACATTTTTAGTTTCTCATGAAAAGTAACAGATAAATTAGCCATGTCATTAAACAAAAAAGCATCATAAGAATCGGAAACATCATTCATCATTTACCCTGTTTGGTTTCAGAATGTGTAAAACCTTTACCTTATTTTAGAGAAATCAGTTCCTAAAATCTAGAAACGAAATCTAGATCTTGTGGGTTCGGTTGACGACTGTTTTTCCTTCGAAAGATAAAATGGGGAATTTCCTTCTCGAATAAACCTCCATTGAACAATGTATTTATTTGGTTAGTAGAGAACCACACAAATTTAGCAAACAGACATGATAAACACATAGTTTACATGGTTTGGCGGAGAGTGGCTACTGCCTACATCCACGGGAGAAAGGGGGATATTTTATTATTGTTCAGAGTCAATACTGACTCGAGCTACAAGTGGGGGGGGGAGATTATTACAAAGTTGAAACACCTTGGGTCTTAATAAATCCAGTAAAATTCTCTCAAGCGGTCGAGTGACTGACCAACTTTCTCTCTCTATCTCAAGCTCTTGAATTATGGGTTTTACAAGTTGTGAAATGTAAAAATTGCTAACCCTTGAATTTATGACTTCAACCTAATATATATGCTTCAAAATATATTATTCCACCAACCGTGATGTCAGCCAATGTCACAAGATCATCATTACAGTTATTGCCATCCTCAACCACCCATAATCCATCCAATTATATTAGCCCATTCCTCTGCTACTGTATCGGCCTACGGAGGTTGTGCTTTGCCACTGCACTGGCCTATGACGGCTGGTAGGGGCTAATTCCGCGGTGGACCGCTGCTTTCCCTGTGTCATCACTAGCCTTCTAGAAGCACATCTTCCCATTTAGGGCATACGTCACTTGACTTCAATACTGGTAGGTTTGTGATCCCATCTTCATTCCTCTGGTTGGTATGTCGATACAGATGATACTATCAAAGTCCCATCTAGCTCTTTCAAATAGATCGGATTGACTTGTAGGGACCTCGTCGAGTCGGGTTCAACTAATTCTCAAACAACCCCAAATCCCTCATTTTCATATGGTCGGGTCGGTATCGTTAGGTTCATCTTCAACACGTTACACCCTATGGATTTCTTCTATTTATCATGTGGTCAGGTCTTTTCTACCAAGACCTATATTTCTCTAGGTCTTTGGGCCTTTGCTACCCCTCCCCAATATCTCAACCTTACTCGTGGTAATAGCTTTCAAAAAACCACTACCAACATATATCCCATAGTTCTCGGTATCAGCAAGTTTACAGGTTGATGCCAAGAACTTTAAAAAAGATGGTGGTGTACGTAGATAAAGACCGACCTAATGTCCTCGAGTTGTGGCCCATTGGGAACTCCATATCACCCCAGCTTTTCCCAGGTTCATTCTCCTCCGGACGGGTTGCTCTACATACTGCTAAAGATATCATTTTCTGGTGATTCTCTTTCTTTCACCGCCATTCGAAAATGTGCTAATTGGGTTATGAAAAGTCCTTAGGAATGTGCAAAGGTATAATGATATTCTTTAAATGATCATCACATCCATCAAATCCCTTTTCGTTTTGTCTCCCTGATATGCCAAGTGTCATCCATCTGTAACTTGTGCGCCAAGAATTTAGACAGCTTAGATTGACTGAGCACTTGGCTCTTATCTGAGCCTTAAATTTGAATTCAATTGATGCGAATGACCCGACCCGTGTCACTTACCTATCACCCCTCTTCCAAACCAATGATCTTGAACATCCTGAACAACCTACTAAAAGGCTATTTTTGCTATTTTCGAAACTTTTACAACATCAACTCTTTTTAAAAAAAACTCTCTCAAACCTCAAGCACTCTCTGCAGCATTTGAGCTTTAGCGTCCTTAAGTAACAAAATCTCTCAATCTTCATCACCAATCACCATTTTTCATTCAAGTAAGTGTTTCTCGACCCCCTATTTACTTTCTCGTCCTAAGCATGCTCTATATTTCTAGAATTGATGCATGATGAACATATAACATATTTATGGGTTTTTTTTTGTGTTTGTGGGATTGATGCTTGTATTTATGTGTTTGTAGGAATTTATGTTTGCGTTGAATGCTTCATTTCTACGTTTGTATTCCTGTTATATGCATGCGTATCTAGGATTTATAATGGGTTTAGACTTGCATGTATAACTCGGGTAAGGTTTCTATTTCCGGTTGTGTTCTTACTATGTTAAAAATTTATCATTTCGCCATTGTTAGGGTACTTAAAGTTTTTAGGGTTAGCCACTTGTTAGGGATGTCAGACTAAACCCTAGGTAGATAATAGGCCCAACTAACAGAAAAACAGGCCCATAAAATTTATAGAAAAGGCTTAGTTTAACTTTACTAACCTTACTATTGGGTCATCTTATTCTAAGAATGCCAGAATTTGAAGCCTCTTCTACTACCCATTTGTTTTTCTGCCTTACGAGGCAGTGCCCCACGTCCAACCGAGCTGATTATCATAGGAAGCTCGATATTAGTAAGACCCAGTGACATACACACCATCCCTCTCAGAAGAAGAAAACCAGTCATTCTCAGTAAGAATATCCCTCCCCGACCCAATACCTTCCCAATTGGACTTCATAAATCTTGATATGGACAGAGCTTCCACCATAAACTATCCCGAACTGGATCAGCTCATGGAAAGATTCCACATTTTTTAGGAAATTATCTTGGACTTTCCTCAATAGGGAGATCACGCAAGCCAACTGAGTGGTGGTCAGGTAGCTATTTCTACTACCTTTTTTGATATATGTTTATGTCTGCCTATGCAACGATATTTTTCCAATATGTTAGCAGCAATGAATCTGGCCATATGCCAACTGAACCTGAACGGGTGGAGGGTGTTCATCGGGCTTTATGTGATATGGAGTTAGGCCGACTTGGGAAAACCATCGGTTTAAGAGTTGAAGAAGCTTTATCGAATAAATGTCAACCATAAGGTATAAAAGGGTTGGTACTATATTTCCACCTACGCTGGAGCCAAGCACATAATCTCTCATCTCCCTGTTGGATAATTATGACCCATAACATCATTATTTTGTAAAGAACATGGTGTTCTTGTACAAAATTAACTATGTGACAAAGGAAATTGCTCTTTTATCATTTGTAATTGGATTACCTGGATATATAAATGATAAGAGTCCATATGATTAGTACCAGATTAATAAGATATGAGACAATATTAATCCACGTAAGGTTTAATCATTAAATATCCCTGGTCGTAGTATCATCGAGACTGTACATCGATAATACGGAATAGGCTAGTATTACACGTGTGCGTGTTATGGAAGATTAACGACATAGTTCTCATATATTTAGGTATTGGATACTCATGCAAGTGTGGTAGGAGGTTCTGTTTGCCGATGGTAGGGGAACAGCTTCGCTCTGGATAGACCCCTCGGAATCCCATTGGTAGTATGACTATGTTGTTGGACAATTATGACCCATAGTGTCACTATTTGTAAAAGACATTGTGGTTTTTGTACAAATTAACTATGTGACAATGGAAATTGCATTTTATCATTTTGTAATTTGATTACTTAAATATATAAATGATAACAGTCCTTATAATTAGTTCCGAATTATTAGATATGAGACAATATCAATCCATAAAGGTTTAATCATTAAATATCCCTAATCGTAGTATTATCGAGACTGGACATCGATAATGCGGAATAGACTAGTATCGCACTTGTGCGTGTTATGAAAGCGTAACATCATAGTTCTCATATATTTAAGTATTGGATACTTATGCAAGTGTGATAGGAGGTCGTGTTTACCGATGGTACAGAAACAGCTTCGCTCCGGATAGACCCTACAGAATACCATTGGTAGTATGACTATGTGTCTATAGGAATCCGAATTAGGGTAGGTGTATTTGGTCTTAACCTGAGACTTGCATCGCTAGTACTTG